>JAAVTG010000619.1:0-42979 GCA_011947345.1 Phytophthora quininea
TACCCTCTGAAGGCAAAGAAGAACGACTCGAAAAATGAGGTCATCTGTGTCTCGGTGGTGTCTTCACCCCAGATCCCTTGAACAAAACTCCGGTAGCAACTAGAGGCAAGCGCAAAATCTCCAAAAGCATTGAATCCGACTGGAGCTTCCTAATGTCCAAGCGCCCTGACGGTGGTCTGTTGGCTGGGCAGTGGGAATTTCTCACAGCAAGGTATGCCTTCAAATACGATATTGATAGACGACATTCTAACAACTCTTTCTTACTGCACAGATGAGCGACGGAGACAAAATCCCACCATTCGCCAAACGGAAGACATTCATGGACACCCGTCTGACTGACATACTGGGCAAGTCGGCACTCACCAAGTCCAAGCCGGAGCGACGCGACCTCGGCGACTCACACACATTTTCTCTCACGTGAAGCACCACATGGGCATCGAGCACTTGCACTTCCAGTGTCAACCTGACCTTCTACCTTCTGCCGAGTCGGACGGACTGCGATGGATGACAGTCGAAGAAATGCAGCAATTGGGCATCACCACGGGCGTCAAGAAGATCTTGCACGTCGTGCTCAATCCCGACAAAGCCAAGAAGAAAAGACAAGTGCTGCAATCAAAGGTAAAGGCAAAGTCGTCTCACACGTCGCAGATGGCATTGCTAAGTTTTTCAAATAGACTACAATTTCTATACAAAACGCAAGTCAGAGAGCAACGACACACACAAAAACTCACTTGTAAAAGTCAACCACGATGAACGTGGCGGTAGACGAGTTGATCCCCAAGGTGGTAGCGCTGGACATCGACGACTGCACGGCCGCCTCCTTGGACCAGGACATGCACGAGGATTTCCAGCTCGCAGACGTCACCGGAGCGCGTCATCTACTTCCGGGACTTGGTCTCTCGGACATCCCGCAGGTGCGGGAACTGCACGAGCAGTGGTTCCCCATCCGCTACAACCAGGCGTTTACGACGGCGCGGCTCAGGGGCTTTGGATGGAAACGGGCGGCCCTCTATTCGCTCGTCTAGCGGTCGAGTTGAAGCCCTCACGTGATCAACAACAGCTCGAGCGACCAACTGCAACCGACAGGGAGAAGAACACATTCTAGGAGCCGTCACGGCCAGCACCTTGCCACTAAGTAAAGTGGACGACCCAGATTTAATCCCCCAGACGACTGGGAGCACTCGTACATCATGTACATTTTGACATTGGGGACGAAGTCCTCGGTTAGAAGGATGGGCATTGCGTCTGCCTTGTTGCAAGAGTGTATTGAGCAACGGTTCGTCAACCGCAGTGTGGAGCGGTGTATCTGCATGTCAAGGCCGACAATATCAGTGCGAGACATTTCTACGAGAAGAACGGGTTTCAGAATTTACGCTACTTGAAAGGTGAGGTAATTATTGTATTGGATGGTTTAATTTTTTATTGATGAAGTGATACGTGTGCAGATTACTACATGATAGACGGTGTGCGGCATGACGCTTTTCTGTATATTCGCTATGTAAACGGCGCTGCTCCTCAGAGTGGCTGGTTCGATCTCCTTACAAGGTGCGCGAGTGAGTTTACTGGAGGAAATTGCCTTGCGACTGAATGGAATTCGTTGGGTTTGTTGGCACGTGATGTTGTATGTACAGACCGCTGTACGCTCTGTTTTCGATTGCTTCTTTCGGCTGGAAAAAGATTTTTGAAGGGTTCACGGTCGAGGAACTCGAGGACGACGCGACAGAAAAGTCCGTCCGACCTCAAACTTCAGCACCGGTTGTTGATTCAGCAACCTTAGTTCCAGTATGATTATTGGACTGTAAACTTGGAGCGAAATGTATGCTAATTCACCTACTCGAAAAGTGTTACATTTCTGCCAAGGATAGACCGATGGAGAAACCCCAAGATTTTGAAACGTTGCAGGCCAAGTCGAAGGGGATCAATAGTTGCTTTTCCAGCAAGGAGTTAACATGAACTTCCAAGATCTGTTGGACGAGGTGGAAGATGCGATGAAAAGCCCTCACGCTGGAGGCGCAGCAGGTGGAGCAAAATATGCCAGCACGAAGGATATCGGAAGCAGCGTTAGCCAACCTGTTTCGAAAGCTCTGGTATGTTTGATGCATGTATCTCATGGTAACATGCGGGTTAACTTCGATGCATTAGCCTATTGAAAAGAGCAAAAATGAGCTGGACGACTTGCTGGATATGCTGGGAGATGATGAAGACACGAAACCAGCAGCCGTCCACCCACAACCAACGTCTTCACGAGCAGGAGCCTACAACTCATCAATTACGAAAAGTACGCGCAGCGAGTTTCAAGCTGGAGGCACCAAAAAGTACGTATTGTTTTTGTCGCGACTCCATGCCACCTTTTTGTACTTATCCATGCTCGCTTTCATATTTTCCCAGGTGCCCTCAAGCTCTAATGGATGGAGGACGAGCTAACCGTGGTCTTAGCACCGCTTTTTCACGAAAGTACGTAGCGTTTGGAACTTAACTTACTGGCGTACAGATCATTCATCAATTGATGTTTCTGCGATTAGCGTGTGCTCCAACCTTCGCTGCAACGATTGCGACTTTACTGTCATCCAGTTCCCCGGCAAGTAAGTTTATTTCCTTCACGTGGTACTAAAAAGTGACGAACTTTTCACTAACATTTCGTTTTCGGTAGGAAATGGGATGATAGCGCGGACTATATGTTTTCCGCGAGAACGTGCCCAGTGAAACGAAACTTCGTGCGAAAATGGAGATTGCTCCAGGTGAGTACGGGTGGCCCTCGCGATAATATTGACGACTTTATTCTAAAGTTATCGACTTGCTGCAGAGTTCGCCGCTTACGCTTGCCAATGCAAGTGGCTTTCAATCAGCTCGCAAACACGACCCGATCTTTGCCAGGTGAAATGGTCCTGTGCTGGGCATTAGTAGATAAACCCCATCGGTATTAAGAGAAGTATGTACAAGATCACATTACCGGTGTATTTTACCTTCGAGGAGCGAATAAATATGGACTAAGTACATTTCTCCTCGATCATGATCGTAGCTGCAGCTTCGGCTGTGATTTGATTTCACCCTCGAGCTGGACCTGAAAACTCCGAAGTCCGTCTAGCGCTGTAATACTTTCTCTGTTACTGACACTAGCGCTGATTCCAATACGAAATAAGTGCTTCCACACGGTAATTGCAGCGTCTGGGGAGAGCTGGGACCCAAGAACACACTGCGAAAGTAATGCCTCGATTATCTGCAAGGAAAACCAAAGTTAGCAATCGTTCGGATCACTTTTTACACGATACCTACCGCCATTCCAGCTCGGCAGGATACAGTCCAAGTAAATAATCGATATGCCCAATACACGACCAAAAGAGGATGCAGGTATTGGTTCTCTATCAGGAACTTCTGAATGTCGTTCCAGTAGAAATCTTTCGTGCGTGCGCTTTCCAGCTCATATGGATCATACAAAGCAGCGACTGGTTGTTCTCCATCAGTGTGGCCATCAAGAGAAGCATTGCTAAAAGCCCAAGCAGGCACAAGGTGCCGATATGCGTCACTAGCATTAAAGCAAAATACAAGTCAGTTCTCATATTTAAAATCACTAGCACAGCAAACTTACAGCGACGACAGGCGAGGTGAAGAGCTTCTTAAACCGAGCAATGTCTCGCTTGTAGACAGTAGTGTGGCATCAACCTGATTGGGCTCAACCAACTCATTACCTTCACTTTGAACGGACGCCCACAACGCAAGATACAAAGCGTAGTCCCGTTCCTTACACAGATGATTCATCACTCGAGATCGCATAACCTGCACTCGTCAAATGATTAAAACAGAGGATATCGCCGCAAGCTTCAATAACAGTTACCTTTCGCATCGCAAGCGCTTTCCGCTCCTCTGGAGAAGTTGGTACTGGGCTTGAAGAAATTGCCGCAGTTATTCGCCGCAGGACGTAGCCAGCAAACAGTGTCCCATGACGGATAAATGGTAGCAGACTCAGCACTCCACCACCTTGCAATTCTGCTTGAATTGCTGGCAGATGACTTGAATCGGACAGCAGCTGACTTAACAGTTGAAGCCCCTCTGCTTCGCCGAATCGTCGCATCTGTGGGCTTGATTGGGAGGTTTCAGCTTTTACAACTTTCCAGTTGACTTCTTCCAAGCAAAGGCGGCGCAGCACCTCTGTACATTCCTGATGCTGGTTGCCACCTTCAGAACGAGGTAAAGAACTAAACACATACGTTCCGTTGCGCGGCTGAGCGAGTGCTGCGTATTCCGCCCCGAACTGTCCCTCACTAGCAAAGCCAACTCCAACCTTCAGTGTATTCTGTAGCTTGTTGACAGTTGATACGCGGGATAGGACGTAGTAGAATCCATTGTCAGAAGGGACCACAAGCAAGATGCTCGGTTCATCTCTAAATACCGAGCCAAGCGAGTCGTATCGCTTCTGCTTGGCATGTCAAATGCCGCATCTGTCACCACCGCGTGCGGAGAGAAACAATCCAGTAGCTCGAATAGCGGATTAGGTTGCAGCCCGTAATTCTTGTCGTTGTCCGTAGGGGCTAATCCATCTTCTTTAGCTGTGAATCCGTAAAACGGAATCCCTGCATGCTTGAACTGATCGTACAGTGCAGCGTAAGTGAACCGAGCGTACGCGTCGCTGGCTGTAGTCGCGTGACAAGCCGGATAGACAATCGAAGACGGAATAAGGCATACGACCACTAGTGCTGCAGATAATCGTCGGGAAAGCAAAATCGCCGCTTCTAACCCAAAGTTCCCATGCGTCACTCGCAATGTATTTCGCATCCAATACACCACAGGTTGGGGTATCATTCTCCCCGATTTCCTCTCTGATGGTTTAGGTAAATACCATATTTGTCTTCGTTCTTCAAGCTGAGGTGGCCACTGCTCAAACAAAGTTGGGTGGTCTATAGCCGATGGAAGACGTTCAACCCCAGCGTCATCATCACATTGCATCTCCACATCCTTCTCCATCGCCACTAATTCATTGTCCTCTTCTTTCGCTGATGTCTTTGTCAGCCACTCACTTGCACGCAAATTTTGGATGAGTAACTCCTTTGGTGTCCTCGTCGAACTTACTGTCTCCCATGGAGCAGCCATCTTCACATCAGCTCGTGCATCCGTAGCAACACCAGCTCCACGCACAATTGAATTATCATCCACCGATCTCTCTCTAGATTGGTCACCATCACCAACACAGTTGTCTTCGTCCTGCCGCTGCTCAGCGGCTTCCACCTCTAGAATGTGCTCGGCTGCAGGTTTCTCCTCTGATAGAAGATCGTTTCTCTCGCGTTTACCGATAAACTTGTTGATCGCTTCCAGCTACGTCCACCACAACAGCAAAATAAAAAAATGATTAGCGACAACAAGAAAGATTTAACGTTTTAGCTCGTACCATGCCCGGGAAATCGGCTCTGGGTGGCTGTCCAGCACCCGCACGAAGCCGCCAGTTCCCACGCGATACAGACGCAGTGGGGTGTCTTGATGTGGCAGATCTCCCTCTGCATGCTGCTGCATCAGCGTCTCCAGCTGCGCAGAGATCTGCCTCGCCTCGGCAGCGTCAGGCAGCGACATAACCTACGAAAACGATAAATTAGTTAAAACATTTTATGGGTGTTTATTGAAATTGCGGGATGACAACAATTTTTTAAAATTGTTGTCTAAATAATTTGAATGCGCAATTACGGTTAAAAATTAAAAATACAGGATATAAAAGTGCATTTGACTTTACAAAGATGAAGTGTAATGAATCGCTTCTCTGCGAGGACAATTTCTATAAATAAATAAAAATCCACAATACGGCCGATCGAAATGACTGTGCCAATTGCAGGTTGTTAAGTAAATTTGTGTGGGCTGCAACAGCAATTTTCCTTATTTACCGAACCCTTTTTTGATAGAACTTGGTCAATCTTTCAGTCAAACAATCCAATACCCGATTATCATGGAAGTCGAAGAAGACAACGGCAACGCGCCGCGCTGCGGGTCTGCGGGCACAACCACGAGCAAGTACGTGGCGATCTCTCGCTTCCTCCAGCACTGCACTTATCTCGCCTTGCATGTGCCGAAAATTCTCGTCCCGCAACGCTCTGGGAGGCGACTAACGGCCTGCTTTTCCTTGCGCTAGGGCATCAAATGTCCAGTATGCGGACACACGGGCAGAAGTCGCGTGTTCAACTGCTTTAAGGTAACGTGGAAGTCCTGCCAGCAGCAGCAATTAAATGCTGGCGTCGAGACCCTTCACTGACGGTTGTATGTGCTGCTGCAACCGGCCAGAACAAGTCGCTGGCCTTCGCATTCACGGTGCAGCACTTTGACTGCTTCGCGGAGAGCAAGGGGGCAACAACGACCCCAGCGCTCTGTCGAGAGCGAATCTGGGGCTGTGGACGTTCACTAAGATCCTGCGCGGCCGGATCTTCCCTCGATGGCGGCGGAGCTGCAGGACGACACGAACGCGCGGCATCTGGTCGCGTTCGGTGCGCACGCTGCTGTTGAAAGTCTTACGGGCAATGACTGAGCTGATCCACTGTTGTTGTTGGTGCCACTGTGGCTGCTGTGCTTACAAACTGCAGTTGGCGATGCGCCCGTGGGCGTCTCGCGGTGGCGGCCGGTGGTCGAGGAGAGCGGCAGTCGCGTGGTGGTGATCGAGCAGTTCGGTATCTGGGGGCCCAAGCGGAGGCAGGGCTTCGGCAAGAAGTTCCTGCAGCTGGTCGTCGGGGTGAGTGCGTGTGACGCATCTCGAAATGAGTGCTTGTCGACGGCCTGTGGCTCGCTCGGTTTTGGTGGCTGACAAAGACACTTGTCGGCTGTTGCGTTCCTCCGTAGGACATCGAGTCGCTCTTCGGCCAGCAGGCCTCGCACCCCGCGGCGCTTGTCGCGTACGTGCCCCAGAGCGACTCGTTCGCGGCGATCAAGCTGTTCCAGTCACTGGGCTTCCAGCCCGAGTCGCAGGTGCACGTCGTGGAGCAGAGCGCGTTCGTGCGCATGCGTCTGGCGTGGGGCTACGGCACTGCCGTCTAGGCCAAGGCTGCCCGCGGCAGCAAGTATGGATAGAGGTAGAACTAATGGCGAACGCCAAGGAAGGCACGATGGCCGAGGGGGATGCGAAGCAACTTGAGTGTCGTTTTCAGCAGCAGCGTTTGGACCCGTCTGATTTAGTCGCGGGCGACTTGTCCTCGCGGTCTTCAAGCATAAGGTTTCGTCGGTGAGCCAGCACACCCAAGTGCAGGGGCGATCTAAAACCAAGATGTGTATCGGATAGAAGCGCAGCATGGCAATAGGAGAGAGCGTCAAATATTCCCACCCTCCAGGATGGAGTTGACGGCAGACGACGCTGACTGTTTGCTTGGGGAGTCAGTCCGCTTGGAGGATCCAGCGCCCTGGATTGACGACTGCAGCAGAGGCTCTGCGTGTGGGTCGCAGCCGTGTTCCCGCCGCTCTCTAGCAACAAGGGGGCCAAGGTCGTCGCGATCCATCTCGCCTTCTCGACGGCGGCGAGACCGTTTGCGGCGGTGACCAGATCCAAGCGGAGGGCGGTCAGGCAACGTCCATCGCATTCCATGCAGCTGGTTGGCCCTGTCCGGGGTTCATATAAGAACTTTGCTCGTTGAAGTTGCTGGGGATGGACACCGGTTCACGCAGTGGTTTCGTTTTTCAGATACCCCCAGCCATTGTGGCCTCACTTCGCCTTCTTCTCCGCGGCAGCCAAGTCTCCGACAGACCTCACCTCAATCCAAGCGATGGCGTCGGCGTCCAGACGGCGCGGCAGTCTCGGCGACCGCCGCGGCTTCTTCCACCTCTGCGGCTCGCCCATCCGCACGCGCAAGCTCGAGCTCGACTACGTGCACGGCAAGGCCCACTCGCCCACGCAGGTGCGCGACCCGGAGCTGACGGTGCCCATGGCGGACGTGGCTACGCCCGTGCTGCACCGTCGCCCCGTGCGCAAGAACCTCAAGGCGAAGCAGCGCCAGGCAGAGGCCGACGCGGCCATGGAGCTGCTGGCCAGACAGCTCGGACAGGAAGGCGGCGGCTACTACACCGACCTGCTGGACATTCGCGACGGCAACAAGCCCGTGGACAGCGACGAACCCATGTCCTGTGCGGCCGACGAGGGCAGCAACAACTCCATGCGACTGGAGGGCGCTCGCCAGGCGGGCATCCCGCTGTACCTGTCGGACTGGTTCGCCCCCAACAAGGACAACAACCAGCGCCACCGCCAGACCAACATCGCCATTCAGACCCGAGAGGAGCCAGAGTCGGAAAATAGCGCGGTTAGTTCTTGTAGCGACACATCGGAGACCAAGGAGCAGCACCAGTTCCTCAAACCCCATCAGAACGTCGACATGAACGACGTCGTGCTAGGGCGGGTCATTGGCGAGGGAGCGTTCGGCAAAGTGTTCAAAGCCTCGTGGAAGGGGCGAGACGTCGCCGTCAAGGTGCTCATCCGACAGAACTTGAGCGCAGAGGTCGTGCGGGAGTTCGAGACGGAGGTCAAGATCATGAGCTTCCTGCACCACCCCAACATCTGCATGCTGCTGGGGGCGTGTCTGGCACCCGAGAACCGGGCGCTTTTGATCGAGCTCGTGGACCAGGGATCACTCTGGGCAGTACTGCGCACTCGGCGGCGGCAGCTAACGGATGAGATGCGCGCTCGGTTCGTGCTGGACACGGCGCGTGGCATGAGCTACTTGCACCACTTCGAGTTGCCGATCCTGCACCGAGACATGAAGAGCCCCAACCTGCTCGTGGAGCGCGACTTTTCCATCAAGATCTCGGACTTTGGGCTGTCACGTGTTAAGGCCCAAATCAGACCATGACCGGCAACTGCGGCACGGTGCAGTGGATGGCGTACGTGCGGCTATTGCAGTTACCTTGTTTGGATCTTGAAAGGACACTGACAAATCTCACTGTTTCTGCTGCTCTTGTCATGCAGACCGGAGGTGCTAGGCAACCGTAAGTACACGGAGAAGGCCGACGTCTTCTCGTTCGGCATCGTGGTTTGGGAAATCTTCACGGGCTTGTGCCCGTACGACGGCATGACACAGATCCAGGTCGCGTTGGGCGTACTCAACCACGACCTGCGCCCTGCCATCCCGCGCTCATGCCCCCGCTTCTTCGCGCGGCTGATCCGGTCCTGCTGGATGCGCGAGCCAAGTCTGCGGCCGTCCTTCTCGGAGCTCGTACGCGCGTTCGAGCAGTACTCGACCCACTGAAAGCCGCCGCCTCCTTTGGCAAAGGGATCAAAGGTGTGTCAAGCATTGTGCCCAGAATCACTGCGAAACAAGCACGGCCAACGGCACGGCGGCCAAAGGCTGGACGAGACCCCGGAAGCGGAGCCCCCTTCATCAACTGTAACGCCGCTATACCTATTTACAAAGTAAATGTCATTGCGTGGGTAGCCCAACAGCTCGTGATCGTAATACATGTACACATGCAGCATAACAACAAGCATTGTATTCGTCGCCGAGCTAGCGCGAAGGCTGCATATTGTATGAAGTGCGTTCTTCACCATGGTTACAACCTCTGTATTGATGATGAACATTGCTCTTTTGATTTCTCCTTTGACAGCAGCATCTCGTTGCAGAACAAGCCGATAGTTGTTCTCATATACTTTCATGTCTATCGAGCGCTCTACCGCTAGGATTGCAGGCCAGCCAGCGACAATGGCCGCCGCTCTTGGCAACACTGCTTCATACCAGACCGATGGCCAGCACTCCAGCGCCGAAAAACGAATGCAGCACAAACTTGGGACGCTACGGCCGGCAGCACATTTTTCACAAGACAGGCAGTGCTGTCGACCTTGAACGACCGGAATAAGTGAGAGCACGCCAAGATCTCGGTGCCGTTCGGCCTGGCAAAATGAACCGAGACCCACACTCGAGGACGGCGCGTGGATGATTTTCAATCCAGCAGACATTCAGCCAGAGCTGGAGCATCGACCAGATGTGAAGCCATCTATGAGATGGGCTCGCTGGATGCAATGGAGAGTCCGAGAAGCTGCTGCATCGAGCTGCGTCTATACAACGAGAGCGCCAGGTGGGTCAAGCACTGCATCACCAAGCTCGACAACCAGCGGCTCCACGAGCCACGCGTGACCCACACACACAACTTGTCTCCGTTAACGGCCCGATCTTGAAACGACTATACGACGCTTCGCGCGCCAATCGGCACGGGAATAAGTGTTGGCGCGCTTTGCCATTGTGGCATTGCACTGCGCGCGCGCCGTCCTTGTAACTTGCTTTGCTACAGGACCGCGTGTCCGTCGGACACTGTCCGACTCGAACATAGAGCTCCGGAGCTCATCCACGCGAAAAACATTTGCTTGCATTGCTTTCCTGCAAGGTGCAGCTCAGTGAGCTTGAACTATATTTTCAGTGTTTACGTAAGTAATTTATTTATGGATAGTGCTACAATCATATTATCCATTTACGGATGTTGGTGTTTTGGTACACAACATTCATTGGGTCAACGAGAAAAAGCGATCCTGTCACGACAAGACGTCAAAGTTACAACATATCCCTTACAATCACAAGTATCACTGACACAAAACGCCAACTCTTGGCACTGCCATTTATTTCCCATCACAAAACGATTAAGGTGACCACGAGATTTTACTGGCAAACACAAGCTAGAGTATTCAGCAGTAATACCCAATCAGATATCGTCTCTTTTGTCCAATCATCGTCAATGGCAATGACTGGCCCCAAAATGTTCGTTGTTGCCACCCACTTCAAAAGAAACTCACCACCTGAAACACTACGTTCGCTCCCGCCCCGAATGCCCTACTCCCGTTCGTGAAACCTGCTCTATAGCAGCCTGAGCAACGAAGACGCAGCGTTGCTACTCCAAGGAACGAAGACATGGAAGACTGCCAAGAGTCAGCGCATATCCCGCACGACTTGCAGCGTGAGAGCCCTCATGTCATACAAACTTTTGCGCTGCTCGTGCCACCATTGCGCCATGGTGAGCCCCTACTTGCAGTGCCCCTGGCGGTTGAAGGTACTGGTCTGCCAGAAATTGTAGGCAGTGGACATTACGAGCTCGATGAGCACATCTCGCGAGCAAGAGCGCCATCCAAGCCGCTCATCACTCCTCGGCAGCGAACGTTCATTGAGGAGCTCGCTCGTGAAAACCTCATGCAGTGGCGCATTTTGCATGCGCTAGATCGTCGGTTCGAGTTTCGTCCCCCTGCCCTCCAAACGGTCCAAAACATCGTCAACCATTATCGCCGCACTCGCCTAGGTGGCAACGACAAGCACCAGCAAGTTGTGGAGGCCGTGAGACGCCCCGAGTTTAGTGGACGTGAAGGCGAGTACGACACCTTCATGTTCACTAATCCTTCCGATGAACATGGATTTCCCGAAGTGGGCAACGGCTCTGATGCCCGTCCCTTTATGGTAGGCATCTCCACGAAGGCATTGCTGCGGAATGGCGTTCGCAAAGCCGGCACGTCTGTGCTCCATCTTGATGCAACGTTCAAGCTGAACTGTATTGGCTACCCGTGCTGATGTGCGGGATAATTGATGCCTCTAGGACTTCTCATCTGCTGGCACTTTTTATCACGTCGCATTTGCAAAACAGCCATTACACTGCTGCGCTTATTGTGTTGCGACGCATTTATATGCGTGTAAGCGGGGTGGAAATGGCAGTTAACTTCATCATGGGTGAGGCACAGTTCAAAGCGTGTCAGCAAGGTTTTGAGGACTGCAACTTCAAATACCTGATGTGCTACTACCACGTGACTGCCAAGTTACGTGAAACGTCTCGCTGTCTGACCTCAGAGCTATCTGCACTAGTTTTCAAGGATGTATACGATCTACACTTGGCAGAGACGAAGGCGAGTTGCTCGGCGAAACCGGCAATGCTACAGCAGTAGAGTGCGATACCAGATCTCTACGTTCACCACATGCGTAAAAAAGCAATGTCTTCATGGCAATTACTCCAACTGGCAATGCTTCCACTCCTCCACTGGATTCGCGACTACCAACAACCCGGTTGAACAATCCAATCGGGCGCTGAAGAGAGACTACACTCACCACCGGCAGCTCAAGATGGCTTGTTGATTGCCCAGCTTCTGGCATGTTGTGGATATCTGTTGATGGCTCTTCCGCAGTTCCTACTACGCCCGACATGCCCCACTACCTTGTGAACGCGCACAACTGACATGAGCCGGCGTGGCCTGCTAACGGAAAATGTTGTCATCTGCAGTAGTATTGAATTCTTGCTGGGCACCGCCGATCCCGGCCAGGTTCACATCCGTGCTATGCCTCCACCGCGCACCTTCATCCCGGAGCTCAACCGCGCCAGCAAATCTGTTGCTGTCTCTGCCCAGTTTGAAGTGCAGAGACAGCAACAGATTTGCTGGCCGCATGGAGATTGAAGGTTAGCCGCCAACAGGGCGGCCGGATGACTTGATGTCAATGCATTGCCACTGTCGGTGCTACTTCAATATGGGGTACTGCTTCCACCTTCTCTTCGCGCTGCAGCCTCAAGTTTCGTAGACGAAACCGGCGACAACATATTAATGAGCTGCAAGCGGCTCACAAAGGCCGGACGACCGCAGATCGTCGGCCACGCGGTTCAACGCCTGTGAACTTCCTAGTACCCTTGACACTCTAGTTTCGTATTCCAGCAGCGTATAGTTTCTGTAGTGTTTGGGAATTGAAGGTCATTTTGCCGTCAACCAGATTGGTCGCCCGCCGCTCGGGCTCACTGACGATGGCTTGAGAATGGCACCATTAAGATACGGCTTTCTGCTGCTGAAGTGAGAGCTGGAAGAGCACTGGGACACACATATGGACAATGCATCTCGAGGACAGGATAGTATATCTCGGGAATGTGAACAATGTATAAGAACACCTAAGCGTCATGGTTTGAGTGCATAGACTGATTGTGCCTGTTGTAGCTGTTCCGCTTGGCAATATGCTTGTTGCATGCCTGGCAGTATCCTCCGGGATAATCACAGGTGGGTTCTTTCATTTCCTTATCAGGGTTGTCTTGGCAGTAGCGCTGCTGATTGTGGGCAGCCTTCTTGGAATCACAGTGAAAAAGGCAGAACTTGCACAGGTACGAGTTGAAGTACGACCCCTCTGTTAAATTCTCTTCTTGAGTAATACCCTTGACTTCGATGTAGCAGTGAAGCCGGACATTTCCTTCATCGTACTCAGCACCAGCATGCACCAGATCGCCCCTGAACATCAGAATTTCGTCTCGCTTCAACGGTAAACGTACAGCATCATCCTGATCCACAGGCTCCCAAACTTCCCCAGAAAGACGTAGAAGTACGTGTTGTCCATGAGAGCAATAATAACCGAGGGTTGAAAACTGCTTTTCGTAAGAAGAGATTTAGCAGTTTCATACGTCGGATAGTCCTAATGTATAGCTCGTCTCAATCCACCCGGCAACGACTTCAGCACGTTTCAGGGCCCTTTTCACAACCCACTCATCTTCAGTATTTGTAACCAGTTCGTCAACGACGTCGTGAATCGTTGTAAGGGCGGTGTCAAGAGGTGTCATTCAAACTTGCAATCGGTTTTGGTCTAGCTCCTTGCTGTACACTTCTCCAAAGATAGGTTTGTATGTCCCTGTAGATGCTTCAGCTAACGCTCCATCCAAAGTATCGTCCTCAAAGTTAGAGAGTCCAATTACATAGCCAACGTTCCAGAACGCCGTACGCTGTTCTCTATTCATTGTAATAGGTAAGCCTTCAGAGCGACAGGTCTCGGCTCACAAAGGGAAACAGTCGTGGACGGACGGACACGAGAGGGATGGTTGTTGGGGTCTGCACGGACACGGAGGCAGTCAGGGACTCGCGCTGCTCTTCTTGGGCGGGCAAGACAGACGTACGCACGGACAGCACCGTCCAAAACTTCTCGGAGCGACAAGGGCATTTACAGCGAATGAGGGCGGCACGGACAGCGCCCCACAAGCTTCGGTGTACAGCGTGGGCACGGACGGCACGGACGGTAGCCGAGGTTTCTCGGCGTGGGGAAGGGATGCAGACAGATGACAACGGAGGCGAGCTGCCGGGACGCCGTGGACGGCACAGGAGGGCGGAAAATGACACGGAAGTAGCCGCAGAGGAGGCGCTTGAGGGCTTCTTGTGAACTGAAAAGTCTGCTTTGCAGTTGGGTGATGACGTCCTAGCGTGGTGTTCGTGACGTCGTTATTCCACTGAGATCTGTCTGCATCGCCGTCGGACACGGCGACGAGGCCCGTCGCTGTAGCTGTGGTCTACTGAAGTTTGTTGTTGTTGGCAGGGAATACCTTGTGTTCATGGCATTTGTCTCCTATCACGCGTTGGGTATGCTATTGTGATGTTGGTGGCCTTTAGAAGTTAACAAGTCTTCTGGTTTTCCTGTGGAGACTGGTTCCTTGCTCTACTTCTACCATAACCATATGTAGGCTCTGCTTGACAGCTATTACTTCAAGCTCACCTGTAGACCGTTGATCATGGCTACCTTCGTCCAGTAGCCTGTCGACAAGCGTTGCTCGTGCTGTCTTGTCCGCGCGTCACAGCTTGCATGCATCCTTACAGAACCTGACCCCACACGAGAAGGAACAGATTTCTGCTCGCCGCTGGTGCATTGGTTCGACCATCTCGAGGTCATTTTTTTTTGCATTTTGCATCTACAGTACTAGGAGTCTACAGCAATCTCAACCTCCAGACCGACCTTATGTCCGAATCCCTGTCTGCTCCTCAACGCCTTAACTACAAGTTCATCCCGAAGCAGATCGCGATGTTCTTCTTCAAGCCCTACCTAACCGAGGATGAAGACCCGACCGGGTTCCAAATTCGCAAGGCCTGTGGCAAGACCCGGAAGCGCACCCCAAAGACAGGGTACATCAATTTGGTGTTCCTACGTGAAATCAGATAACCCGCGATCCGAGCTGAAGATAGAGGACGCTTGCATCGCCGCCACGGACTCGTTGTTGCCGTGGTTTCACCAGAAGGTGTCTAGCCGGTATGCCTGGACTGAGTGGGTTGTTAACGGACCCCCCTTTCATTTGCTGAAATGGAGTCCACGCGGAGGTTGATATTTTTTTCTACTTTTGGGTTTCTTTATGTTAGGTACCCAAGTTACCTCCAGTGTGACGCAACACACTCCGGGCCAACTTGAGGGCGTCACCAAGGCAGTCGAGAAGAAGACCGGCGACGAGATGCCTGACAGGTTCGGGCTACTGCTGGATGGGTGGCTCACGGAACGGATCACTACCTTCGTGTCTTCGCGTGTTACGACACGACCTCCGGTCCACAATACCCTCTGCTTTCTCTGGCTCCGATTGTAGTCGACGTTTCTGGCCGGTTCGACGCGGAGACGCACATGGCCGCGCCGGCTGCTGTTCTACCTATTTTTGGTAAGGAACCGTCTAACGGCACCTCTTTGGTCGGAGAAAATTGCGTAGTGAACAAACATCTCGCTCGCCTTATGGGTGCGCCGCTGGTAGGCTGCGCCAGCCATCGACTGAGCCTCGCCGTTCGAATGCTGTTCGACCCCATGAAGCCGAGCTGGAACAAGTCCAGGCGCTCATGAAACGGCTTCGACATTGACTCAAGCAGTCAGGTTACGGTACGCACTGCTGCAATTTTGTGGTCGAATTTATCTTAGCCTTTTTTGTATGAAGGTTGAAGACGTCTCTCAGGCCGAAGCTGCCCCAGGAAACTAGGTGGGGTTTCACTTTTGCTATGCTCGCGCGCTACTTCGAGTTGCACGAGTCTATTAGCGCGGATGACGAAGATCTCACCGAGTTAATGCCGTCGCCAGCTGTAAACCGGAGATTGAAAGTGCTGGTGCTTGAGTTAGCAGATATTGAGACTGTGTCAACGAAGTTGCAATCCGAGGAGCTCAACCTCTTCAATGCACGCGACCTGCTTGATGGACTGCTGGAGGTAAAGCCAAGCCCCGTCACTATCTCGGTGAGTGAATGCACTACGTTTGATGTTTTATTCATATTGCTAATATATTTGAGTTTTATAGCCCCGAACGCTGACATTGTCGCTGCTCCTGAGTTCGAGAACGGCGTGGTTGAAGTCCTTCGAGGGCGAGTGAAGCAGCGTTCTCGGGCGGAAAAGGCCGCGCTAAGACCTTTCGGTCGTACATGTAGACAGCTTTGAGATTTCATACTGGGATAGAAAGCAAACTCAAACGTATCATATTATGATACGTCTGAGTTTTTAGTTTCTGAGTTTTATTAGGAATCAGAGCGGCAACGGGCGACCGGCATGCAGCGCTACAGCCTCCCGCAAGACTCGTCCCAGGGGCCCCGGCGGCTCTACGACGGCACAGAGACTACCAGTCGCTTCCGAGGCAGCGTGGACTCGGCGCAGGTGTCGGCGCCGCTGTTGGCAGGCAACAGCTACGGGGCTTACGCCGCACACACGCGGCGCCAGCTCCAGCACCAGCACCGCCAGCACCACCGTAACAGCAGCAGCAGTGGCAGCAGCGCGCCCGTAGTGGCGGCCGCCGCCGACCTGGACGATGATGACCTGTACTCGTTGCAACTCATGAGCTACCGCTTCATCTACCTGATGCAGGGAGTCTTCATGGGCACACTAGGACCCGCGCTCGTCTTCTTCTCAGGGCTGGCGGCCAGTCAGTCCGGTCTGCAGGCTCCAGTCTACGCGTTCGGCCCCATTTTCGCTGCCCACGGGGAGCGGCGCTGGTTATGTCCTTCATGAGCGAGCTGGTGCTGACGTACACGACCGAGAGAGACTTCATGAAGCAGCTCATCGTGGTGTTGCTACTCTGCAGTGGCGCCTGGTATGCCTGTCTGACACCAGTGGCGGCCGCCACGGGCAACGTTGGCGTCGGACTCTACTTCATTGCCAAGGGATTCTGGACGGCACTGCTCAACATCGTGTACGTGCAGCCTTGACTGAAAGTTTTGGGGGTTTGTTTGGTTAGTCGACTGATTAGAATGCTGCAGATTGAATCGCTGCTGCTTGTGGATTGCTGGGGAAAAGTCGAGCGTGGACGCAGCCTGATTACGTCCATGAACGTCCACTACGGCCTAGGTTGTCTGATGGGAGCTGTTTTGGCGATGGTGCTGACGAAGCTGGAAATGGATATGGGGTTCGCCTTTCTCGGGCTGGCTATTGCCACACTGTTCCCAGCCGTGATGGTCGCTGTATTACCCGGTCCGCGCAGCTACTACGGACGTGACGAGCACCAGACGCTGTTGAATTTTGAAGACCCTACACGCCGTGTTCCAACGGTGCCCAGCCCCATTGTGGGTGGTGTGTTCTTGCACGTGAAGCACATCGGACACTCAGCCAATTGCAATCCCGACACATACGACTCCAAGAACAATTTTATCATCCTGCTGGTCACCATATTCGCCACTGTGCTGTTTGGCATCCAGTTGGGCCTCGCCGCTTTCTTTTACGACTACATCGAGCATGTACTAACGGAGAGTGGACAATTTCCATCAACTACGTCCAGCGGCACGGGCGAGCTCGAGAACAGCCGAGCTGTTTGGCAATGCGCGATTATGGTGCTTTTCTGGGGGACACTGACTGCGTCGTACGCCTTCTTCTCCAAGTACATGTTCCACGCAAAGAACTTGTACTCGATTTTAGGGTTTTCCGTGATGTGCTGCATGAGCTCGTTTGGCATCCTCTTTGGGGCCGAGGCGGGACTTGTGATGTTTACCAGTTGCGTGTTCCTCTTCGCATTCGCTCTGGCGCCGCTGTTCACGCTGAGTATCCACTGCCTCACGCGAGTGATCAACGAGCTACTTATCCGGCGGGTGTCGTCTCTCATTGTGTTTGGCTGTGGCATGGGCGAAGTGTTTATTCCGGTTTTGATGGGCTTCTTCATGAGTGGCCAGAGCGGACAGGCGAATGGCGCTGTGGCCGTGAGCTACATCGCCTTCATTCTAGCCATCGCGTTGGTGGGAGTTAGCGGTATGCTGCTCTGGATGGTGAAAGCGCGGCTGAAAGAACTACCACAGGAACCCGTTGACGAGTTAGAGGCTGCCATTGCAATGAGTAGCAACTCACGCCCAACTGGTGCGGATCGTAGTGCAAGAAAGCATAATCACTATTGATGTCGAGCAATAAGGACGCGATTCAGCTTGGCTCCAGTCTGTGCTTCTGCTAGCTAATGGGGACAGGCTCGCAAGCGCGAAATAGAATCACCACTTGGTGCGCGAAGCCTCTAGCGTGTGCTTGAGAAGCTGCTCAACGTTCGGGTAAGCCCAGCGATGTGCGAAGCAGCCGTCAGCTTGACTTCGTGCAGGTCACTGGTGAAATGCTATTGTACTCGTAATTGCGTTGGCGTGCTGTGGCGTTGGAGTGAAAAACGCCAATATAGTCGATGCAACCCGGTAACCTTCTCACCTTGCCGGCAGAAATAGGATCTGTACTCCTGTCGTCGGCTGGCCAACTAGCTGCTGCAAGTTGCCTCAGCGACAATGGTTCTCTCGATCGACCCGATCACCGTGCCCGGGATGGAAATCGAATGTGTTTCTGCAGATGAGTTGGCTTCAGACGAAGTAGAAGGCCGGGGTGCTGTTGGGGGCTTTCGGTCTTCGCCCAGTCGAGCAACGAAAGCCGGTCGAATGCGATCGTACGTGGGACCAGTGCAGACCGTTGCTACATGTAATGTGTGCAACTCGAGCGTTTGCAGGGCGCTACCAGCAAAACGGCTCGCTCCACGGTTTGTCGCGCCGATGCTCAGACTAGCGGTCTCCATTCCGCGATCGCATCGGCACTACGCAAGCCCCGAATTCAAACAAATATGCCAGTCATCCAGGATCGATACCACGTCGCCCGAGAGCTCTGCGCTACCCTTTACGGGTGGGTATTTGCCTGCGAGGATATGCATGGCAAACTCGAACTCGCGCCGACACCTGCGGTCGTCGTCATCAAACAAGTCTCTCTCGAACGCATGGTCGCTTTTATGGAGGACCACCCCAGCGACGGACACATGCCGGACAACCCCATCATCGAGAAGGAGGTGGGCGACGTGCTACGCGCCGCCGGGGGCCACCCGAACCTCGTCCAGTACCGGGATTCGTTCATCGAGCTGCAGACGCTCTACCTTGTCATGGAGCACTGCGCTGACGGAGACATGTACGATTACCTGAACATGCGCCGCCGACGCACGCTATCGTGCGCGAACGCGCTGAACGTGCTCTCTCAGGTGGCGGCCGGCCTCGCCTTCATGCACGAGCACGGCATCGCGCATCGAGACATTTCGCTCGAGAACATCTTCCTGCACCGCGGGCAGTGCAAGCTGGGCGACTTTGGTCTGTCCACGCGTGCGCGGCGAGCGGGCGGGCGGTACGTCGGCAAGAAGTACTACATGGCGCCCGAGATTGTCGCCGGTGGCACCTACGACCCGAAGGCGGCGGACGTCTGGTCGCTCGGGATCGCGTTGTTCATCATGCTGACGGGCTCGCCGCTGGTGGCTTTGGCATCCATGTCGGTGGAGTCGTTCCGTGCACTGGGTCACGCTGGTGTTGTCAAGGTGCTGGAGGCGTGGGGTGTGGCGGGGTCGCTCTCGCCGAACACGTTGCAGCTTCTCGCGGGCATGCTAGAGATCGACCCTCGCAAGCGGCTAACGATCAAGGACGTCCTCGAACACAGCGCCCTGAACGACGGTTGGCCGTGCTGAGGCCTTTGCATGCCATTCCTTCGCAGGCAGGACTCAAGTGGTTAGTTAGTAAGAACATTCTGTGTCGGAAAAATCGTTATCTGGTACAGCCAGTTTGTCCGTATCATTGCCATCGCGCTCAACGCACAGCAAGCTGGAGGCTAGTCTGCGGCAGGCGTCACCCCATCTTGGTCCGATCGAGGACAGCTCGCTCACTACCCAGTAGTTCGGGTGTACAGTCAAGCGGAGAAGCAACGTTTCAACTAAGCAAACAGAACGACGATTTACCAACAAGATGGTCGTGGCGCCACTCGACACTCAAGTAGAGCTGGTACGCTCGAAGCAGCAGGAGCCCAGGCTCACGGCCGCCACACCCAGCGACTGAGCTCGCATCTGGCGGCCCCACGGGGAACTCGGCAGAGAAGATCAGCGAACTCTTGGTGCTGGTGGACGCTGCCGCAGTCGTCTTGCTGGATCTGCTCCCCTCGAGCAGCATCGGACCATCGCGCTGCGGGGGGTATCCTACTGGTAGTGCTAACCCACACATTTTTAAGTTAGTGCATCCGGATCAAAAGGGTTTTATACCGGGGCGTCGGATTGACCAGCAGCTAATGCTAGTCCGCGATCTCCAGCACTTAGAAACATTCCAAAAACGCAAAGGACTAGCGACGTTCTTGGACTTCGCTAAGGCTTACGACCGCGTTAATCGTCCGTACCTCCTTCGAGTTTTGGAACGACAAGGATTTGGGCCTCGGTTTTTGGCGTGGATACGTCTGTTGTACAACGACTCGAAATGTTCATTAATGATCAACGGATGGGCGCAGGACTCGCTGACACCAACTCGAGGAGTGAAACAGGGAGATCCATTGTCTCCGTATTTGTTTGCTCTCTCGTTGGAACCACTAGGAAATTTGTTACGCGCTCAAAGAGATTTAGGTGTCCTGGTGGGACAAACATTACGAGTCCCAGTGGGGTTCTTTGCTGACGACACTGTGCTATTCTCAAAAGGAAAGTGGGAGCTAGAAGAGCAGCTTCAAATTGTTGATGACTATTGTGGAGGATCTGGAGCTCGGCTGAACCATAACAAAAGTGTGACAATGAGTCTCAACAGTAAACGTTCTGCTCCGCGAGTGTCACCGCTAAAATCACTGAAGCGCGGCGAAACCGTGCGATATCTTGGCATTCCGTTCGGCAATGGTGATACTTCAACATTGGTGGCGAATCAACTCGACAAAAATTGATTAAGCGGCTCCAACTTTGGAAAGGCCGAGCGAGATCCCTAATCGGCCGAAGGTTGATCGCCCAAGCAGAGATTTTGTCATTGCTGTGGTATTTCACAGCTTCTGTGACGATTCCGACCCGGTTCATCAAACGCTGGCAAGGCATTGTGAATCGGTACGTGTTATACAACCGCGTTAGCACTGGGAAATCTGGGATAAGTATCGTTCAAAAGGACTGGCTGTGAGGCCACGCGAAGCAGACGGCATCGGGGTTCCTGATGTAGCTACTGTTATTCGTCGCCAACACTTTCAACTTCTCCAGAAATTCGTATTAGCGATTACTACACACCCAGACGAAGATGACAACGTATGGTATCGCCCAATGCTCTACATGATCCAATTACGCTATGGCAACTTCGCCCGCCCGCGATCGAGTGATTTCTTACTTCAAAACCCACTGAAACCAGCGGGCTGGAGGTCGAGCATGCTACCTTTGTGGTGGAGACACTTGCTACGGGAGTGAAACAGAATTAAATGGCCAGCCCCGGAGTCGATTCACTACAACAGAATGAAAACTCTGCAGAAGGCGTTATTCACCCCAATTTGGTGGAGCAAGTTGCCTGAATTTCAGGTACTGGATACACGAAGCCCAGCAAGTCCGGCGAAGCCCCTGGGGTCAGGGTCAAATGCCTTTCGAGCGCTCTGTCGGGAACTGGCAAAACATAAAAAGTTATGTTTTGCCGACTTTCTGGGTGCCAATCGAGACTGGCCGTCGTCAACGGCATTTTTCACGGACGTCTGCTCCGAGATTCATCCAATACTTGGGACGAAAGTGCTTCCGCATGACATTTTCGTGCTCTACCATCAAATGAGCCGATTATTTCATCGCTTACTACCGCATCCGGACGAAGGAGGAATGCAGGAAGTAACAAGTACGAATTCACCGCCGATATTTGGAATCAAGGTAAGTAGCTGTCTCCCAACAGAACCAACTACGCGATTCTTCCCAAATTTGCGATCGCAAGATTGGAAGGTGATTCTCCAGCAAGTTCCGGAGTTGATGCATTTGATGCATCATCCGATGGAAGACCTGGGGTGTCCTCGACAAAGGATTCATGAGACCTTGTCCAGTGTGATTTCTCTACGTGGATATCTACTGCCGGTAATTCATGATGTGATAGTACGAATGTGCTTCGGAGACCTCACAGTCGGTTCACGACTATACTTCCTCAGAGAACTAAATCCTACCATCCAAAACTGCGTTCGTCCGGAATGCCAGGAGATCGAAACGGTAGAACACTGTTTTTCACGTGCCCGTCATTAGAACCAATGTGGAGCGAACTATGGAGCCGGTGGTCGACGTTCTTTGCGTCGATCTAAGCTGGAGGTTGCTACTCTTCCCAAGATTGCAAGACCTTCGTAGGAACAGTAGAAGTGAGCACAAAGAACTGATACTTCTATGGAGGATCTACACAGCGATTGTGTTTCATGCAACATGGCGGCTCAGGAACGACATTCATTTCCAGGAAACGACAGCTGAAGGGCCAAATATTCTCAATCTGCTGAACTCGTTCAAGATGCACTACCAATTCCTCTACCAACACGCACATGAGCTTCATTGCAACCGCGCTACTGTGGTCCGCGTGCTGCAAAAACTTGGCTTTGATCCGCCAGAAAATAATATCCCGGAACCCATGCACCACATGTGGACGACACGAACGTAACTCTCACGGATAGATAGCTTATCACCTTAAGACGAGAAATCCGCTAAACAGTTAATCAATTCAATTTCCTTCCTACTGGTAGTGCTAACGGATGCGCCCTACCGACTCCGGCCTTATAAAATAGTGCTGGGCCAAAGTCGTGGGCAGCTCAACAGCTCGTGATCGTAATACATGTACACATGCAGCATAACAACAAGCATTGTATTCGTCGCTGAGCTAGCGCGAAGGCTGCATATTGTATGAAGTGCGTTCTTCACCTAGGTTACGACCTCTGTATTGATGATGAATATTGCTCTTTTGATTTCTACTTTGACAGCAGCATCTCGTTGCGGAACAAGCCGATAGTTGTTCTCATATACCTTCATGTCTATCGAGCGCTCTACCGCTAGGATTGCAGATGAAGAAGTCCAGCCAGCGACAACGACCGCCGCTCTCGGCAACACTGCTTCATACCAGACCGATGGCCAGCACTCCAGCGCCGAAAAACGAATGCAGCACAAACTTGGGACGCTCCGGCCGGCAGCACATTTTCACAAGACAGGCAGTGCTGTCGACCTTGAACGACCGGAATAAGTGAGAGCACGCCAAGATCTCGGTGCCGTTCGGCCTGGCAAAATGAACCGAGACCCACACTCAAGGACGGCGCGTGGATGATTTTCAATCCAGCAGACATTCAGCCAGAGCTGGAGCATCGACCAGATGTGAAGCCATCTATGAGATGGGCTCGCTGGATGCAATGGAGAGTCCGAGAAGCTGCTGCATCGAGCTGCGTCTATACAACGAGAGCGCCAGGTGGGTCAAGCACTGCATCACCAAGCTCGACAACCAGCGGCTCCACGAGCCACGCGTGACCCACACACAACTTGTCTCCGTTAACGGCCCGATCTTGAAACGACTATACGACGCTTCGCGCGCCAATCGGCACGGGAATAAGTGTTGGCGCGCTTTTGCCATTGTGGCATTGCACTGCGCGCGCCGTCCTTGTAACTTGCTTTGCTGCAGGACCGCGTGTCCGTCGGACACTGTCCGTCTCGATCATAGAGCTCTGGAGCTCATCCACGCGAAAAACATTTGTTTGCATTGCTTTCCTAGCTCACCGAGCTTAGCTCACTACACTGTATGCAAACAAGAACTCTGCTCATGGGGACTTTTCATGGTTTCATGATGCTAGTTTTCACGAACTACCGTTTATTCGTCATGACTTACAGCACCAAAGCAGTATGAAGTCCATTCAAGTGCTTTCCTTACGTTCCTAAACCTCCTTGATCGTAGACAGCTTTTTAAAGACGATGGAGAAGAGAAGATTTCGTCTTGAAGGGCATTCTGCAAATTTCATGTATGGTTTGTGTAAAAGTTTCACTTCCAATCAAGGCGAGATTTCTTTCCCTTGGGGTCGCACTGGCTGCTGACCATCCGGCGAGCAGTATCCCATTTGCCTCCGAGCAGACCGGCGAAGGGGAGAAGCGGAAGGCGGCGTCGAAGCAGGGGCAGGAGAGGCCCAGCGCTGCGTCAAGCCGAGTCAGTTAGCGGGCTCTGACCCCCCTCTTGGGTGCACCTCGCTCGGTTCGTGTCTGGCGCTTCTCTGCCAGTGTCACGTAGCGAAACGCCGAGAAGCTGACGGGGAGGGGCTTCTGAGGAATAACCAGAGTCGGCAGATCCTCCGTCTGCTCTCGCTTCAAGTCAACTGGGAGCCGCTTCACTTCTCGATTGGGAGTGTCAGCCAAAACAAAATGGACAAGCGCGATGAGTTGCTGCGTCTCGTGGCGGCGCTGAGCGGCGCCTGTCGCCAGGACCGCAACGTGCTGAAGAACGGCGAGTTGGTGGACATGCTGGAGACCAGGGGCCGTCAGATCGCGCGGCTGCGCAAGCAGCAGAAGAAGCTCAAGCAGCACCAGCTAAAGACCCACGAGGGCAAGACGGCCAAGAAGCTCAAGGAGCAAGTGCTGGCTGGAGAGAGCAAGGCCGCCGAGGCCATTCCCAAGCGCCGCAAGCTCTCCCAGGACGGAGAGACTAAGCACGGCCACGACCTGGCGGTCTCGTGCATGTTTCCGTCCATCGAGCGCCAGAAGCCCAAGAGAGAGTCCATGGGCGAGTGGATCTCGTCTTTGCAGGGCAACAAGGCGGCGGTGCAGGACCCTACGGACGCGGTGACCTACTACCGCCCTACAACCCCCACCACGGTCGGTGTGGAGGTCGAGGTCAGCGAGGAGTCGGTGATGGTCAACCCACTCAAGACGTACCCGTACAACCGCATGCGTCGTTCGCCGTCACCGCAGTTGAAGACCCCGCGGGCTGTGCGAGCCCCATCGCCGTTGGTGAAGCCGGCGGACCGCTCGGCGTCCCCGTCATCGGTGGACCTGGCAGCCTCCTCGACGTCGACCATGGCATCGTACTACGACGACATGTACGACGAGTACTCGGCGGAGGCGATGCGGCGCTACACCCGCTCAGCCTCGGACCGCGCGCCGTCCTTCGAGTCGGTAGACTGGTCGCCCTCGGACGACGAAAGTGGTGATGAGTCCATGCCATTCCGGAGCATCGCCGACGATGTGGAAGCCAGCCCAACACGGCGCCACCAACTATCGCCTGTGTCGCGACTGAGGGTGCAGGAGCTGTCTAGCAGCAAGTTCCTTTCAGCAGAAGAGGGAGAGCCCACTGCGGAGTCGGCGTCTCGGGTTCAGCAGATGAGCGTGCCCATTACTGCCACTTCGACGGAAGTGGTCATGGAGGTGCTGTACGGCATCATGGAACACAACGAGAACTTCAAGTGGCTCATTGACCCGGCCAACCAAGCGCGTGTGGCCAAGCTGGTTGACTACCACCTGAAGGAGAAGCAAAACAGCGGTGCCTCTTCATCCTGCTGCGAAGACGAGCAGTTCATTAACGAGCTGCGCTCGCAGGTGGACGAGTTGATCCACGAGAACCTGAAGATCAAGTCTGAGAATGTTCGACTTGCGCACTCCGAGACCAACCAGCAGAACGTGGAGGAGCTGAAGATGCTGCTAGCACAGACCCAGGAGACTGTCAGTCTTCACGAAGGCTTTCGCCGCCAGGCCGAAGCTGCATTCCAGAGTGAGTTAGAGACCAAGGCGAAGCAGGTGTCGGATCTTCAGCAGAACCTCGAAGAGAAGGACTCGCAGATCGACAAGCTCTTGCAGAGTGGAGCCACCAGTGAGGAGAGCTCCGAGGCGGAAGTATCTCGACTGAGAAGCACAGTGCTTGAGAAGGATCGCGAAATCTGCCGCCTCAACATCCAGCTGTCTACGAAGCAGAAACTCGTTGACGAGATTACCAAGAAGGTAGTGCAGCAACTAGAGACGACTGTACAGGGCTCGTCGGGCGAGACCGATGCGACACTAGCCAACTCGCTTCATTTGGACATGGACATGTTCCTATTCAAGAGTGTGGCGGAGAAGGAGCAAGTGATCGACGAGTTGAAGGCCGCGTTGGCGTCCATGGAGCGTGAAGTGAGCAGCCTCGAGAGCCGTGTGGCCAAGAAGGCGCGGGAGTCGCTACTGCTGAAGACCAAGTTCAAGTCGTTGTCCTCGCGCCTGACCGAAGCCAACGTGAACATGTCCCGCCTTGAAACCGAGAACAACCGTCTTGTGATGTCGTTGAAGGAGAAACAGGGCAAGATGCGGGACCTGATTGAGTTCTTGGAGAACAAGGAGAAGCAAGTAATTCACCTGGAGGAGCAGGTGAACCTGCGCCAGACGCAATTGGAGCACGTCATGACGGAGTTCGAGAAGACACAGCGCCACCACAGCAAGAAGAGCCCAAGCGGCCGTGCCCCGCTTCACCCGAGCAGCCGTAAGGCCGCCGCCATCCATGCGGCCTAAGCTTCGGAAAACTAGCACTGGCTGGCCGATCCCATTGGAAGAACGAATGCTCTCTCGCCGCTGCGCGAGGACTCGCTCCCGCACCTGCTTCTTCCCCTCCTGTCATGACTGCCGAGAAAAATACAAGAAGACGAGGTGCCTCGCACCCGAAACAAGACAAACATGCACCCACTTGAAGACCACAAGGCCTTCGTCGTCATCATCCACGGCGTAAACCGATCGACGCCGGCCATTTTTTCATCATACATTATTATTGATAAGTTATACTACAGCTAGGGATAGCAGCAGAGGAAAGCAGAGTTCAAGCGCCAGCGGCTGGGGCCAGATCGAGGAACACACAATTTGCTAGGAGTGTTCGCTCGTCTATAGAGAAGCCAGCCCAGCTACGTTGTACATGTGAGCGTGAACGCTAAGCCAAAGAAAACACCAATTTGCTTGAGATTTTTTTCTTGCTGTGAGTTGAATTGAAGACATCGTGCCTGCTGCACTACGTCAAATAGATCAGGAACGGATACCAATACCAAAGAAGACCCACAGGTCTTCGAAACGAGCTGTGGCAGCTCGCTCTTCACGTGGCCACGTTTGTTTGCACTCCGTGAGATCACTCCACTGTCTTCTCGTAGACCACGCGCTTGCCGACGTCCGTGTGCTTGATCTTGTTCGAGATGCGAGCTCCTTTGCGGCGCACGGGGAGAGACGTCACTCCAAGTCCAAAGACGAACGTCGCGATGAAGAGGAAGAACAATCCGACCAGCAGCAGGACCGGCACCCACAGTGGGGCCGTGAAGAACGTCGTAGCCAGGAACGGAATGATCCAGAACGGGAACGTGAAGAAGGCCACGAGCATCGTGGGCACAGCAATGGCCAGGAAGATCGTCAGCGCGCCGGCCGACATGATCCCCGCCACAGCAGCCAGAGCCACGCTCAGCTTGCGGTGCTTCTTGGCGTACTCCGTGGGCAGGTGGCAGTAGCCCAGCACAGATCCGCATGTGGTGGAGGTCAGCGAGTACAGCGTAGCCACAAAGGCGTCGCGGGCGTCCAGTAGCTTGGAGGCGCGTCCAGCTGCACGGAAGGCCTTGCGGACAGGAGGGCCGAACCACACCTGGAGAAGTACCTCTCCGCGGTTACCGGTGCCTCGAGCCCTCTTTCAGACGCACAGTGAACTCGGTGGGCTCCGAGGTCTGCGCTTCAGCGATGCTCGTGACATTGAGCTGGCCCGAGCCGATGAGCTCGTCCCCGGACTCGTCCGAGTACACTTCAACGGTCAGATTTGCTCCCTTTTGGTGCAGATTGGCATCGTAGAATAGCTCCAGCTCGTTGTTGGCGCTCTCGTCCCATTCGGGATTGGTGCCTCCGTGGAAGGCTGGGTCTGTGGTGGCCCACGACTTGGGACTCGAATTGTCCAACTGCACCAGCACTGCAACGCCAACAACATTAACATTAGATACCAAAGTGAAGCAGGTTACCGGCATGATACCGACGACGCACCGAACGGATCCTGGCGCTTGCCAAAGTCCATCGTGGGCAGGTTGCGGGCGCTGAGCACCTTGACGTGGATGGTGCCGTTCATGGCGACTGCGGGCGAGGCTCTGGTCTTGGGACTGAGCTGCTTCTCCTGGGGCTTCTTGGGCGACGCGCTCTTGGGTGGCGACACCGGTTTCGTCTCGGATACGGGCGGGACGAGCGTCGGCTCTTCGGCAGCGATGACTGGGGCTGGTTCTTGCGGGACCACTGGCGCTTGTGGCTCCTCTGAGTCGGAAGAGGAACTGCTGCTGCTGCTGTCGGCGGGCGGGGCGGGGTTTGAGGCGGTTTGCGAGCGCTTGGGCTTGCGGGCCATGCGACTTGCGGGCTTCGAAGCGGTCTCAACTGTGAGGATCCTGAGCCATCAGCAGGACAACTTCAAACTGGCGTTTTCTTTGTTCGATTCGGTGGCAGAACCATGTTTTGGTGACTGTAGTCTGTACTAGCGTAACCAAACAAGTAACACAGAATTGTACGCGCCACCGATCTATCACCCAGAAAGTTTTTTGACTTGCAAATTTTACGCGCGTTCTGTCGATACGCCACTTCGCCGTTTCTCCCTCTAAACCGACCGTATTTAAGCCGAACCCGCTCTTATAAGAGAGATCGCTGACTGGCGTAGCTCGAGGAGCCACATTGTCGTCGCTGGTCATCGTCGCCTCTCTTCCTGCACCTCCTGCACCGATGCCCAAGGACAAGAAGAAGCGCGCGCGCAACGTGGGCACGGGCTCGGCGGCGCAGAACGCGCTGGGCCGCACGCTGGCCACACCCAACACGAACCTTGGCCAGCATTTCCTCAAGAACCCCATGATCGTGACGCAGATCGTGGCCAAGGCGGCCATCCGCGGCACCGACGTGTGTCTGGAGGTGGGACCGGGCACGGGCAACCTGACCATGAAACTGCTGGAGCAGGCTAAGCGCGTGGTGGCTGTGGAGTTCGACCCGCGCATGGTGGCGGAGCTGCAGAAGCGAGTGCAGCACACGGAACACGCCACGCACCTGCAGATCATCCACGGGGACGTCATGCGCGTACAGCTGCCCTTCTTCGACGTGTGCGTGGCCAACCTGCCGTACCAGATCTCGTCGCCCTTTGTGTTCAAGATGCTGGCACATCGCCCCATGTTTCGCTGCGCCGTCGTCATGTTCCAGGAGGAGTTCGCCAAGCGCCTCAGCGCCAAGTAAGAGCTGCAAAAGCTGTCATTTGTGTTTATTGTAGAAATATTGATGGTCTTTTGCTGCTGATGTAGGCCTGGTGACGAGCTGTACTGCCGATTGTCGGTGAACACGCAACTGCTGGCCAAGGTGGACCAACTGCTCAAAGTCGGACGCAACAACTTCCGACCGCCGCCCAAGGTCGAGTCGCGGGTCGTGCGCATTGAGCCGCGCAACCCTCCGCCGCCAGTGAACTTTACGGTGCGTTCTGATTGATTATTGTATCGTACAAACAGATATTGATGCTGAGTGGGCGTGTAGGAGTGGGATGGTATGGTCAAGATCATCTTCAACCGCAAGAACAAGACGCTGCACTCTTGCTTCGTCACCAAGTCGGTGCTGAAGATCTTGGAGGAAAACTACAAGACGTTCTGCTCGCTCAACAACGAGGTGCGTTTGGGCCGCAGCTCATAGTGAAAACTTTGCAGCTTACATTTTTGTATTAATAATTTTGGCAGCTCCCGGAAGGCGACATTGATATCAAGAAGAAAGTGGAGGAGGTGCTTAGCTTCGACAACTTTGGCGAGAAACGTGGTGCCAAGATGGACCAGGACGACTTTTGCTGTACGTTATCTTTTGTGTTTATTTCCCTGGATCAAATTCTAATCATTTTTCGTGCTCTGCAGGCTGTTGGAACGATTCAATGCCAACAAAATCCACTTTTCATAGACTTCAGCAGAGGGGGATGTCACGAGTGTCAACTTGGTCATCATGTGCGCATGTGATTTCCTACATAGATTTTCTGTTTTGCCTTCTCAACATTTGTTGTATTTTGCCTTGAACTCATGCGTAGTATAAAAACAGGATCGCGTGGCTGCAGCGGTTAGCAGCGCCTGGAGTTTGGTTTGAATGGGTCGAAAAATAGACGCGAAACCACTTGGCAACGCGCAAACTTGGCAATGCCATTCCAGGAGTTTCTTCTTCGGACGAATTGCTACGACAAGCAGGCAGTACTGGGGATCTCTTTGAGCGATGGAGCGCGAGCGAGATCGCAGCAGTCGCGATAGCGAGCGGGGCTATGACGAGTACGGCTACGAGCGCGAACGAAGCAGCAGCCATCGTGACAGTGATCGCCGATCCAAAGACCGTGATCGTGACCGAGACAGGGACCGCCACCGTGATCGAGACCGTGAACGTGATTGGGATGAACGCAGCACCACTAGCTCCAGTAGCCGCGATCGAGACCGTGAGCGCGATCAAGGGCGTGAGCGTTACCGAGACAAAGAAAGCAGCCGCGACCGTGATCGCGATCGGGACCGTGATCGAGACCGCGATCGTGACAGGGATAGAGAACGCGATCGCGACCGTGATCGTCGAGACCGTCGAGACCGCGACCGCGACTACGACCGTGATCGTGATCGGGACTATGACAGAGGAACACGAGAGTATTCCTCATCTTCGTCCTCGTCACGCTATGGCAGCTCATTTTCTCGCCCAGCCACGTATGACCCTCGTCTAGCTCAACGAACTCAGCAGCGGACGCGTCGAGGTGATGTCGACGAGGAAGATGAGCGCTTCGAGGAACTCATGCGCAGAAAGCAAATGCAGGACGAGCTGGGTCTTGAAGACGAAGTAGAGCTCGAGACTAGCAACCTCGCAAACGGTGTATCCGGTGGTAACAACGACAACGCACTTGTCAAGGAGCTTCAACGCGAGCTAAAGGAGGCTCGTGAAGCCGAGCAGAAAACGCAAGAGTCTTTGAACAAACTGCAGTTGCTGAGCAAGTCGCAGACTGCCATCCTGAAAACTTCGATGGGCAAGAAAATTCAGCTGAAAGAAGCACAAGTGGAAGAGATGGCCAACATTATCAAGGAACTCGAGCGCAAGCTGACCGATGCTGGTGTCAAGTTTGACGCGTACGATCCGCCTGAAGATGGTCAGGTACCTGCTGATCGACTTAATGGGGCTGGTGGTGCGGCAGCTGCGGAGAACGATGCAGAAGCGGAAATCAACGCCATGAAGACCGAAATGGAGCGCTTGATCGACGAGAACAGCGCACTAAAAGCTAAAGCCACCGAATTAAGCAGCAAGAACGCCAAAACGGCCTCCCTAGTGGAGGTCGTGCCAGAAAACTCGGTCAGCAAAGCAACTTTCGACAACTTGGAGACGGAAAAGCAGCAATTGATCTGGAAGCTGAAGGACATGCAGCAGCAGATGGAGACGCTCAAGGCCGCTGCAGCCTCATCTGCCTCTTTAGCCCCTGTTCCACCCCCGCTCCTGACAGCGCATCAAATTCTTCGAACTCAGAAGAACTGCAAGCACTGAAGGCCAAGCTCGCTGCTGCTGAGAGCTCACACCAAAACGCCCAGAAGACGGTATGACAGTGTGGTGCTGAAGTTGTTGTTTCTCGTAACTAATCTCTTTCGCCTTTGTTGTTAATGCAGATCCAGCAGTTAGAGAAGGAATCAGCAAGTCGTGCAGCGAGCTCACCTGAAGTTGCTACGAATGCTCCTGCAGGACTGTCCAAGCTCGAAGGAGAACTGCAGGTTCGTTGGCAAGATGTAGTTCCGCTTCGTTTGCTAACGACAATATGTTACCAATTCAGTCCCAAATTCGCGAATTGGAAAACAAAGTCACCGAGCTGCAAACGCAAATGGAACAGCAGAATTGTGATAGCCAAGCGAAGGCGACGACGGCTGATGAGCGATACGCGAAGCTCAAGGCGACAGCTGAAAGCGAGCTCAACAAAATCAAAGAGCAGGCCAAGAAGGCCATCTTGGAACTCAAGCGTAAGCTGGAGGTGGCGAGCAAGGGCCAGCAACGCAAGCAAGCGGCCATCACGGGCTTGACCTCACAACTCCGTGCACAACGCACCGACATTCAGACTCTGAAGGCGCAAGTGGTAGCACAACAACAGCAAGTCCCAGTGCTCGCGAAGCAAATGACCGACAAAATCTTGCAGCGCGTGCAGAAGCAAGCTGATGCAATGGCAGGCGTCGTTGACAACTACAAGCGCGAGATGAAGGAACGCAAACGCCTATTCAATCTCGTCCAGGAACTCAAGGGAAACATTCGCGTGCTGTGCCGTGTCCGTCCAATTTCCAAATCCGAGGTCGCACAGGGGAGCAAGATGATCTGCAAGTTCTCCCCGGAAGAGATCACGCTTTCTGGAGACAAGGGCAAGGTGAAGACGTGGGAGTTCGATCACGTGTTCGACATGGGCTCGAGTCAAGACCAGCTCTTTTCGGAGGTGAAGCCGCTTGTCACCAGTATCTTGGACGGCTACAGCGTGTGCATCTTTGCATACGGCCAGACGGGCTCCGGTAAAACGTTCACCATGTCCGGTCCCCCAGAGAATCCCGGTATCAACACTCGATCGCTGCAGGAGCTGTTCGAGCGCAAATCGGAACGTACGAAGGAGTATCAGGATGAGATTACGGTCAGCGTCATGGAGATCTACAACGAACAGATCCGAGACTTGTTGGCTCAGGATGCAGCTAACACCAATCTCCAAGTACGCCAAGGACCCACCGGGAACTTTGTTCCTGGTCTTACGTTGGTGCCAGTGCAGACTTTGGATGAAGTTTTGAGCTCATCAAGCGTGGCAACAAGAACCGCAGCACGCACGCTACGGACATGAATGAACACAGTAGTCGAAGCCACTCGATTCTCTCCGTCCAGCTCAAGAGTCTCAACATCGTCACCAACACCGTCGCAAGTGGAAAGCTCTTCCTCGTCGACCTTGCAGGTTCTGAGCGTCTGTCGAAGACGGGAGCTGAAGGACAGCGGCTCAAGGAGGCACAGAATATCAACAAGTCGCTCTCTGCTCTCGGCGACGTCATTGCAGCGCGCGCCAGCAAAGCCAAGCACGTGCCCTACAGAAACTCGTCGCTGACCTACTTGCTCCAGGATGCTCTCGGCGGTGATTCGAAGACACTCATGGTCGCATGCGCGAGTCCTGTGGACTACAACAGTGAAGAGACATTCTGCACGCTCAACTTTGCCGCTAGGACACGTAGTGTCGAAATGGGCAAAGCCACAAAGAACGTCGCCCAAGCCACTACCTAATTGCCATCGAAGCCAACACGGCATAAAGCCAGCTACTCATTTCCTTGAATGACGCTTTGTTTCTGCTACGAGTGCTGCTCTGTTCTCACACTCTTCGTCGTTTTCGTCGACTTCTCGACTCCTGTTGCTCATCTTCGCCCTTTTGATCTTGTTCATTCGAGCCATTTTGATGCGGTGGGGTATCTTCTTCAGATTTGGCTTCGTTTAGAGAAGAAGATCGAGCGCGTGTAGGTGATACTGGAGGTATGTCATCGGCATCGGACATTTCGACATCGTCCTTGCTGTTCTCTTGACGAGGTCGTTTACGGTGTGCTACCGCTTCCTGAGGAGAGGGCTCGTCCTCGTCTGTAGCGGTACGCTTACGAGTTGAGAGGTTCTCGTCTTTATCAGCGCCCTTTGCGCCATTGATGCTATCAAATGGTTCGCTCTCCCTTGTGCGATCCTCATCCTCTTCAGCAATGGATGATTGTTGCATCGGTGTAAGTTCCGAGGTGGCGGATCGGCGCTTGTTTTTCAACGGAGGTGAGCCTATCATACCCATAGACGATTGCCTCCTACCACTTGTAGCGCTGATTGCAGACTGGAAATCAAACACAGCACGCCACCTTGGGTCCAAGTCCTCGCCATCTTCCGGGACATCACGTAGCGCTGCTAGACGCTCCATGAAATACTCACGCAGCTGGGCTGTACTGGACTTGTCCAAATGGGAGAGATACACACGCATGAACTCCAAAACTCAAACTGTGCCGTCTTTTCCATCGCATAGCGCACACCTTCACACAGGAAGCGCAGAAATGGCGCTCGCAACGAGGAGGCAATCTTTCCCACGCCTAAGGATTGGCTGAACCGCTTTGCCAGCTCTTTCAGCTCTTGCTCGCTACTCGCCACTCTCTCTTTCAGTTCTTCTAACTCTGAGCTCTCTTCATCACTGGGATTCTCATTCGCCATTGCTGCTGCCACGTCCTGCTTCCAAGCCAGCAGAGGGTTAAACATTTGTCGAAGTGCAGTCATTTGGATCTCCAGGTATCGCACAGGGGCGTCTGTTTTCACCTGTTTGCCGAATGCCTTCACTACCTCTACGCTGGGCTTGCCACTCGACGTAAAATACTGCAGCACAGTGGCAGCTTGGTACTTTTTGTTTGGGTTACACAACGACACCCTTCCAAGGGCAACCAGCAGCTCCGCTTTTTGCTGCTGCTTTTCCTCCCACTCGCGAAGAGCATCCGCCCTCTCCGCAAGATTCTCTTCCGTTGTATCGACTTCAAATTCGGGCTCTTCCTCGTCGGCCTCCTCCATTTCCTTCTCGAAGTGGGTCTGCGTCAACAGAATGAGGACTTTTGGCAGCGTCCATTCTAGCGCGTTGTAAGGTGGTAATGCATCCTGAAACTTCTCCACAAACAAACATCTCGCATCGCAGTAAGTCAAGAAAGCATAGCGCTGTGCCGCTTTCACGTACGCTGCCACATCTACATCATCGAACGAGATTTCCTCCATCAAAGACACGGGATCGTCTGGCTCAGTAGCTTCCTCACTCTCGACTGGCGTTTCCTGACTTCTCGTCAGATGCATCTCCAAGACAGACACTAATGCTTCTTCAAGAGTGGCTCGTGAGTGACATACCTTTTGGATCTGCAGCTGGATCGACGGATTACTATCTGTCGCCTCAGCATCTTTGGACTCATCCGACGGACGCTTGTTCTCTTCGACGCTTTTGAAGACTGGCGCAGTGACCCACAGTAAATCCAAGTAAATGATCATCAGCACGTGCTTGATCGTGTCAGCGTGTCGAAACCCTTCGTCCAATTGCAAGACAGCCTTCGTTCGCCGCCTCAACAGATCCACCAGCGCTGAAGGAAGTGTATCCATCCGAGTCAACTGCTGATTAGCAACACTAACGGTGTCGCTTACAGCAGATGAAATCAAATTCGATGGCAGGTACTCGCGGACATTCAAGAGTCGAATAAGACATTTGAGTCGACAAAGTGCAACTCGCAAGCTGTACTCGACGTCTGAGATCTCGTTGGCCTTCGGGTGCTTCTTCTTCTTTCGCCCTTTTCCTGTTTGCTTCTTGTGGTTGGTGTCGACTCCCCAGAAGCAGCCAAAGCTTCGAATAGCTTTGCATCTGCAATGAGGAGGCTATCAGTCTTATCCATTACCTCTTGGAGCAGTTCGCGGACAATCGCCTCGGCTTCACGCCTTAACGACACGTGCTCCGTATGTAGCAAATGGGTAATGGATAGGGACAAATTCGTCAGCAACTCTGCATCAGAGTGCGCCGTATACGCGTGCTTCAATTTACCTAGAAGCTCCTTGATATCATTGCTATGATGCCCGATCACGTCTGCTTTCAGAGTCAGCATCGGGATCAGTTGCAGAAGCAGTTCCAATTTGTCAGAATCAGCTTGATACAGATGAAACAGACTGGGAATATCCTTGCAGAAGGCCACCGTGATTTCTTCTCGCAGTGCATCAGCCTGCTTTTTGCAGGGCCATGTCCTGCATCAACGCCCACAAGCTTACCCACAGACGCAACCAAGAGGCGTAGCAAGATCGTCTGCTGTTCACTCGTGAGATCCGGTGCGCTCTTGTCGACCAGCAATAAGTCGGTCATCACACGCCAATCCTGCAGCACAACTGCAAAAAACAAAGTGAGCCGTGAGAAGATAACAATTATAATATGACACAAACGTACGGCAGTCTTCCAGTCCCCAGAAAGCGTCGACAAGCGTCTCGACAGCACCCTCTGGGATATCATGATTCTGGATGTATTCTTCTGCAAACTCCACCAGAGCAATTGCTTGAGTATTGAGCTGCTCCTTCTTCAATTTTGCACTGCTTGTCTGGGCGACAGCCACCCCAAATGCATCGTACTGGAGGCATACGAACTCCGCCGCGGCCTTGCGAATATCTTCGTGCTCTGCATCAAATACCAGTTTTTCCACGGGTTGAAGCTCTATATCCGAACTAACGAGATTACACTTGTCGACAGCGATGAGGAGATGGATGCATTCCTCCACAACTGCGTCGTCAACGTCGTTGCACAAGTCCAGATAGCGTGGCAGGAAGCGAGAAGTAAAGAGCTCCAACCTTTCAGTAAACGCATCGTTCTCGTACAGTTCACAGAGAATCAAAACCACTTCAAGGCGAACTGCCGCCGTTTTGTCGTTTAGTAACCACCCAAGGTACTTGAGGAAGTTATCCTTGAGGAATTGATCTGGCATGGTCGTGATCCAAGAGCCAAGGCATCGCATGCTGGCCACACGAATTTCGGACATCACGTCACGATAGCGATGCACCACCACGCCCGTGAACACCAAATTGATCAGCTTCAGTATCTGTTCCAATCTACCTTGATAACGTGCCTTGTTTTCTTTGAGAAGGGCAACTTTCGGAGCGTTCGGACTTTTTCGAGAGGCTCCACTCGTGCTAGGCGAGTTCAGCTCCGCATTAAGCTGCCTGGTTGCAATTGCTAGTTGGTCGGAAATGGCTGTTGCAGTGGTCACCAACGCATTACTCAGCGCTAGCACGGCCACAGATGACGTATGCCGAATCGCACGAACTTCAGAACTGCACAAAAATGAAATAAGTGAAACGGCAAGACAGTCATTTGTCCTCACAACGTACCTTGACATGGTGGTTAGCCAGTCCACAAAGCTGGACGCAATGTCAGATGAGAACAAAACCTCGCTCTCGTAGCATTCCTTGACAAAACCTCCCAAAACTCTTCAAAACTCCGTTGGAACTTCTTCATCCCCTTCGCACGGGATGCAAGCGGGTACTCTCCGTTGTCCTTTTCCACATCTTTCACCACAAGCTCCACCAAGTCATTCAGATCTAGCTGAATAAGTGGCACTGCATCCGGAACGTATTGCTCCACACCTCCACAAGACTAATAGCACTCATCTCACTGTTAGAACACAACACAAATGCACATATGTTGCCACCAAGCCACACCTGTAGCACGAAGTTTAGCACTTCCCGTGTGGATTTCTCCTCGTCCGCTTCAAATCGTTCACGCCATGCAGCCAAGAGCTGTTCGAGCGGCTTTTACCGCTCTGAATAGCCTCTAAACAACAGACAAGCCATTATTTACTATCCACAGCACCAAACTACGATGCACAACGCACCGAAGAGCGTCTCTTTGTTCTCTTCGTCTTCGTCCTCACTCCCAGCCGCAGTAACGGGCTCTATTGCCACTTTCCTGCTTTTCCTCTCCGCACTACGAGCTTTGGACCAGGGCGAGCGCTTACGTCTGGCGGACCGAGGTTTCACAGGTGTCGGGGCCTTCTTGGGGTCTTGCGTTTGGTTTTAAGAGGGTGGAACTCTTCGTCGTCTTCCTGGCCTTCATCACTGATATGAAATAATGGTAAAGCTCACCGATGATATTTAGATTGGCTGCAAATTGTACCTGCTCTCCTCGACGTCCGCAACGTCCTCTGCGTCCTGCGCACCGGTGTCTGCGTCGTCTGCACTGGTGCGTGTCTTCCACCTGGTAGATGGGCGTGGGCTTCCGCCGCAAGCGCGTGCCGCGCCGCGTACTCATTGCGCCAAAGTGTCGAGTGCGTGCGCGGAATCGATACTGCAGTGATCTGCAAAAATGGAGGGTCTCTTTACAAGAACGGAAAGTTTCCTCTATAGTGACTAATCAAATGCGTTGGTCGTGTGAGAGCGCACGCTGGTGCAGTTCGTGCAAGACCTATCTCCTGAAAAAGCAGACAATGGAAGTTTGACACCCGTATTTGTTTCCCGACGTGTTACCGTCGAATTTCTTAGGAAATAGCTCGAGCTGGCTGGCATTTTGACGAAGTTGGCTTTTTGATTGCGAGCAGGAAGTGACGTGATAACCGTTGATACGCCACGGCTCATCATATCTGGACAACACCCGTAGAATTGCTCATTGACTTTGTTGAGTTGGCTGAACAGCGGTGGATGGACACCTTGACGATAACTACAGAGCGCTAGACACCAAAACTTTTGGTTGAAGAGCCCTTGAAGTGGCCGATGGTGAAGGCTTCGCTGATTGCTGCAGCACGACTCGGATTTTTTTTTACGAAAATGGTCGATGCGAGACTACCCAGTAGCAGTACTGCCTTGCTATTTGGCACAGAAAGCTCGTTCTGGTTCTGGACGATGTCAAATTGCGCGGAGACTTTCCAACTCCACTATGTACCCCAATCAAAAGTATCATTTCACTTTCACGCCTGCCGCGTAATCTGTGGTGACGGGGCAAAGCACATTGTGGGTGTCTACGGCCGACACCGATAGCAGCATGTGAAGATCCTGGTTGATATTTCATATTCTGTCGTCCAGCAAGTGAAGACCATTGTGGATAACCCTTCGACTCTGGCTGTCCACGTTGAAGAGTATTCCCGTGGGTTGGTTGACTTATCCAACCAAAGTTAGTAAATAATAATTTGGTCCCTCATGGGTGACATGTCGAGTGAGGTTGTTCAGCACGAGCAATCAACCATCTGTGCATCATAATCAACTGTTCCACGTAATCCTCCTCTGCCGAAAAACCAACACCTTCATTCGTGAATTGGTGGTCAAGTACGAGCTTCAACGACATGAATTTGGTGGATGAAGATGACACGCTGACAATGTCGGCAGCTCTCGATTTCGTCGAAACCATTGAAATCGTCGAGAGTGGTCAGCCCGGGGATGCTACCAAGAGCTTGGTGAATACCGTCATTGTTGATCCCCGTTCCAGTCCGACGGAAAATATTCCGCCAGTGCGTCGCAAACGCACGTTCAAACAAGGCTACTCCACGCTACAAGCGCGCCGCAAAAGAAGAGTTGCTGGAACTGCGTCGCCAAGTTGCAGGACTCGAGGAATGGCTGCAGCACGTGAAAGATAAAAGTACCAACGCGACAGAGCTTTCCCAAAATGTTGTGGCTCGCTCTTTCTTGCAGCAGCAATGGGGGTTCAAAGCGATGGAAGAGTTCAAGAAGCTGCAAGACGCAGAGCACACGAACAAGAAATTGAAGCACGCCCTGAAAACGCAGAAGAAACTGAACGCAGCGGTACTTGCAATCGTCCGGCGCAGGGAAACCCTCTCGGTAGGTCATTTGCATCGCGTCCTTCACTAGCGAATGACGTTAACGCTTTGCAACTATGTTCCAGGGCATCGATTTTGTGTTCAACAACCCCACCAGAGACACCCGAGCTAATCTTCACCTCGACAACACCTCCATCTTCATGGAGCAGCTCTCCAGTCGTGTCTCGCAGTTGTACCACGACTGCGAGTCGGTCTTCCCGAAAGAACGACTGCCGACCTTCGGCTTCAGAATGGAGCCCACCGTTGACATGTACCGAGGTCGGATGATGGAAATCGTGGCGAGATCCCCGTCGACTGCCCCATGAAGCAAGCCAGCGATGCCTTGTGGGAAGATCTGTGCAGGTTACGAACGGCTTACCGCTATGTACGTCTTCTTAATCTTCGGTTGTTGTTGCCGTGGTAGCAAACGTTCACCGAATGTGCTGTCTGCTGTAGATGACTGCGAAAGGTGCCAATGCCGTGGCAATTGGGTTTGACATGACTCTACAAAACCGATTCGGGGCCACCGACGTGAACGGGATTCAGTACTTGCAACGGTTCGAGGAAGCCGACCGTGTGGTGCAAATCCGAGCGTACAAGCTGCTTCCGACTGAAGGGCTGTATCTTCTTGGCCACGCGTGGACCGTTGTCTCAAAATCGGAGACGGACCCAGTCCACAAGAGCGACGCGCAATTCTACATGCAGCTATTCGTTGAGACCCAGGAAGGGTTTTCGGCCGCTGAAAAAGACATCGACTACGTTGAAGAAGTTGGACTGGACGGCTGGAGCTCCAAGATGAGAATGTGCACGTTGTGGTTGCAAGAAGTGATGAGTCAGAGAGCACAAGAGTATCTGGCCACGATTTCAGTCTGACATGCTGCACTATGATTTCCATATCGATAAGATACTTTTTTGCTGTGTGAAATGCACTAGCGATGTCGTGTTGTCCGTACACAATCTCTCTCCTCATTTCGACAACAGGTTGGTGATTAGTTTGGAAAGTTGGACTAGACAGCTTCGCGAGGAAGAGGCTTCCGGGTAACGTCTTCACCAGCCATCGCAATGGGCATTCGCGTAGTGGCTTCCTTCACGTCCACTTTGTGTTGCAAGGTGTTTATATTAACCGTCCAATTTCCAGAAACCACGACCCAGTCTCCACTTTCGTCAGCAAGAGCAAACGCTTTGGCCTCAAGGCAAAACGGAACTTCGGTCTTCTGTCCCTTTAGAAGCCGTGGCGTACGTTCAAACGCCGCCAACGTCTTCAACGGCCGTCCATCTTGGCCTGCTTGTGGGGTTCTATGAAGACTTGAACGATATGCTCACCCTCGAGGTCGCCGTGATTTGTCACAGCAACGCTAAAACTCACCAGACACTCGTCTCGCTGGCTGGAGAGTTTTTCAGTGATGTCAGCAGCATTCAACGACCTCGGTGGTTCAACACTCCATGTTTCATGGAAGTCGCTGTACGAAAGACCGAAACCAAACTCATACACTGGCAAACCCGAGAAAAAGCGGTACGTTCGTCCGGGGTTTCCAGTCGCAAAAGTTGGACGCATGTGCATATCGTAGATTGATACTTGATTCACATAGTCGGCGTCGTAAAACGATTGAGGAAGCCTCCCTGACGGATTGTATTTCCCAAACAGCACGTCCGCTATCGCTTGCCCGCCGGCTTGTCCAAGATATCCTCCAAATACAATCGCCCCGACCTTCGGGTGGCCCTTGTAGAGTGACAAATCTACACTCCCACCAGCGATAACCACCAGTACAATCGGTTGCGAGACAATGTCCAGCACTCGATTGAGAAAAGCATTCTGGAATCCTGGCAGCTTGAGGTGGTAACGATCGATCTCTTCTCGCTCTTGGGTCTGATCCAGTCCGACGAAAGCAATTACACGATCAGATTTCGTGACAACAGCAATAGCATCGTCGAAATCTGGCAGCACTTCGCCTGACACTTTGCACCCCAAGGAATACGCGGCATTCGGCACGTATTTCTTAATCCTCCAACGGAGTAACGATATGCGAGGTACTCCAAAGTAATTTCCCAAGAGAGCAGCGCTTGCGTTGAAGTGAGGTCCGATCAGCGCCAACGATCCTTCTTTGTTGTAGCTGTCTGTGGTCAGGGGTAAAACATTGTTTTCGTTCTTCAGGAGGACAATACTCTGGTGCGCTGCCTCAAGGGCGAGTTCTTGATGTTCGGCCGTGTCTATCGAAGTCGACGAAATGTTTGCGTACGGCTGCTCCCCCTTTTCAAATATGCCTAGCCGCATTAAGACACGGAATTGGTTTTTCAGTGCGTTGTGAATCATGGTCGTCGTGACGATTCCTTGTTCCAACGCCTTGGGGAGATGTTCTCTCAGAAAAGACCCGCAGTTGAGGTCCATGCCAGCGTCCAGCACTGTGGCACATGTCCTCTCAGGTGACTGCGTGTAGTGATGGTGATAAATAATATCGGCCACTGCCTCGCAGTCCGAGGTGATGTACCCATCAAACCCCACTCCTTGCGCAGAAGGTCAGTCAGCAGCGTCTTGTCAGCACAGGAAGGCGTGCCATTCACGGCGTTGTAGCTGCACATGACGGAGCTGGCATGACCTCTCTTCACACAGCTCTCAAAGGCTGGAAAATACGTATCCGCTTGGTCTTGCTTGGTCACAATGGCGTCATTGCGATGCCTCGGAACTTCCTGCGAGTACGCCGAGAAGTGTTTGCAGCAGCTCGAAATCTTGAGAAACTTGCTGCCATCTCCGTCCTCCTCCCTCCATTGGTTCACCCTGCAAGCCCCTCACAAAGGCTGCAGCATATTCCCCTGTCAGGTACGGGTCTTCCCCTGGTGTTTCCTGACCTCGACCCCATCTCGGATCTCTGAAGATGTTGACATTAGGGGTCCAGAAGGTCAATCCGGAGTGCTTGTTGTTGTAGAAAGCTCTGGCCTCGGTCGAGATGACCTCTGCGATCTTGTAGAACAGTGTGCGGTTGAACGACGCAGCCGTGCTCAGCACTTGGGGGAAGCTGGTGGCCACTGGCGTCGAGTCCTTGAACGTCACGCCTGGAGACAACCCTACGCCGTGCAGAGCTTCGTTCCACCACTCGTAGCGAGGCACGTTCACCGCTGAGGCTGCCGACGCCCTGTTGACTAGCAGCCCAACGGCCTGGTCCAACGGGATGCGACTCACGAGGTCATCGACGCGGTCGTTCACGGGCAACGACGAGTCGCAGAACGGTAAGGACGACACGGACGCGTTGTTGCAGACGGTGTCGGTGTAGGAGAAGCTGCTGACAGGCACCAAGGCCCATAGCGAGAAGAGGAACCCACGTGCCACATACCGGGCAGATTCGCGAATGACTTGGGTGGTCTGAGGTGCGTGGTTGAAGGTGGCCAGCTGTTTTCAATGTGCAGTGGTTGAAGTGCTTTCAACTATTGCTTCGACGACTACCATCGCCTTGCTACGATTCCCCACTACGTCGCGTGTTGGATCTGTCGAAACTCGCTCGCAGCACTTCGCACGATGTCATTAATCATCGACTTGATTCTCTCGATGCTTTCGCTAGTGCAGTCCACACGCTGCAGCGTCTCGGCCGCCAGAGCCCACTTCTCGACAAACCGAGCCTTCTCGAGCGATGCCGACAGAATGGAAGCGAGGTTGGTGGTTGAATTAAAGCTGGCGTTCGGCAAAGAACGTGTTTCCAACGGGGTTGAAGTCGACGGCAGCGTTTCAACATCCTCAGCTTGATCTGGAACATGTCCAGGTACCGACGCGTTGGGGTGTCTTCAGCGTTGTCCGGCGAACTCAGCGAGATTTCCAATCCTATGACAGCCATTTCGGACGCGTGAGTA
>JAAVTG010000061.1:0-23910 GCA_011947345.1 Phytophthora quininea
CTTGTGGTATTCCGTCCCGGATCCTGTAAACTCCAACGATTGATTTACTCAAGGGTGTCAGCGGATTCGCATTACCAGGAACCATCACGGCGCTGATGGGATCGTCAGGTGCTGGCAAAACCACACTCATGGACGTCATCGCTGGGCGAAAGACTGGAGGTAAGATCAGCGGACAGATTCTGCTCAATGGACACCCTGCCACCGAACTCGCCATCCGTCGAGCTACCGGGTACTGCGAGCAGATGGATATCCACTCGGACGCGTCCACGTTCCGCGAGGCCTTGACGTTCAGTGCGTTTTGCGGCAGGATGCCGACATCCCCGACAGTCAGAAGTACGACTCGGTGAACGAATGTCTCGACCTGCTGGACCTACATCCGATCGCCGACCAGATCATCCGTGGCAGTTCGACGGAGCAGATGAAGCGACTGACGATCGGCGTGGAGTTGGCAGCCCAGCCGAGTGTGTTGTTCCTGGACGAACCGACGAGCGGGTTGGACGCTCGGTCGGCCAAGCTGATCATGGACGGCGTTCGCAAGGTGGCGGACACTGGTCGAACGATTGTGTGTACGATTCACCAGCCTTCTGCGGTGGTGTTTCGTGTCTTCGACAGTCTGCTGTTGTTGAAACGTGGCGGCGAGATGGTGTACTTCGGAGACCTTGGCATCAACGCATCGAAGATGGTCGAGTATTTTGAAGCAATTGATGGTGTCAAGACGTTGGAGATGGACTCCACTCCGGCAACGTGGATGCTGGAGGTCATCGGCGCTGGTGTGGACAATGATGCCGGTGACAAGACGGATTTTGTGGCTGCATTCAAAGCGAGCGAGCAGTATCACAATTTGATGGATACGTTGGAACGTGGGGGTATCGGGTGTCCTTCTGTATCGATGCCAGCGTTGGCGTTTGGCAAGAAACGAGCTGCTACCAACACAACCCAAGCGAGATTCTTGATCAAACGATTTTTGATTTGTACTGGCGAACACCGTCGTACAATCTGACGCGTCTACTTGTGTCGGGCATTGTAGGTGTTTGTTTCGGCATCACTTTTCTCGGAGGCGGTTATTCGTCATATCAGGGAATCAACTCGGGGCTGGGTATGAGCTACATGACGACGTCCTTTATCACGTACATCACATTTAATGCTGTATTGCCCATCACATTCCGAGAGCGGGCTTCATTTTACCGGGAGCGGTCTGCAGAGACCTACGGCGCGTTCTGGTATTTTACGGGGGCGACTCTCGTGGAGATTCCGTACAGCTTCGTGGCCACTTTCGTCTTCTTGGCGATCTACTTCCCGATGGTTGGCTTTACGGGTGTGGAGGAATTCTTCGCGTATTGGCTGCACTTGACCATGCTCGTCTTGGTTCTAGCGTACTTTGGGCAGCTGCTGGCATACACGCTTCCCAGTATCGATGTGGCAGCGATCTTCACCGTGATTGTTGGCTCCATTTGCACTTTATTCACAGGCTTTAACCCTCCAGCAAGCTCTATCCCTGAAGGATATCGGTGGCTGCATCAACTGGTTCCTCATAAACATACTTTCTCGGGTGTTACTGCCATCATCTTCGGTGACTGTCGAAGCGATGGGAATGGCAGTGAGCTCGGTTGTCGACGGATGACGAACACTCCACCTAGTCTTGCTGAAGGCATCACGGTCAAGGAGTACTTAGAAAGCGTCTTCCAAGTCGACCACAGTGAGATCTGGTCGGACTTTGCCTTCGTCATTGCCTGGATCGTAGCACTTCGTCTGTCAGCACTCCTGGCACTACAACTTGTTAATCACCAGAAGAAGTAAGCTCTTGACTTAGGACTACCGCGGTCACCGGTTGCAGACTGATGTCAAAGCAATATTGTTGAAGGTATTATCGAGAAATCTCCAAACCAATTATATGCAATCGGCACCACGATTTTACATGACACGATGCCGGTCTGTCTTCAACGCGACTAAGCCGACGTCGATCCTTGGGTGGCATTAATCCATGTCCAAATCGGACCCACCGAGTCAAGCTCCTTGCCGCTCCTTCCTTGAAAGCCCCCAGCTGGAAGCCTGGCGGTGCCTCCTCCTTATCAACCTTGCCCGTGCGTATTCCGCCTCCGACCATCTTGCCCTTGTTGGTGGCGAACTGAATGAACACGGCGCGCGATCTGCCGTCCTTGTCGCCCGTGTGGACCTCCATTGTCGTAATGTACTCGTCGACTTCAAACTCCAGCTCCATCGGGTCGCCGCCACCGCCGCCGTGGTACAACTTCGTAATCACCCCGAAGCCGTCCGAGACGTCGATGCCGACACCGTTCACTCGCTCGCCAGCATCGATGCGAATAAATTTCGTCTGTTGTCCGGGAACGATGGCGTTCACGTCGGTGTACTTTTCGCCACCAACAACTTCGCCAAGGACGTTGCCGTTGCCGTAAATATCGCCTCGTTCAACACTGCCTGGGATAATGTCCGTGTCGGCGAAGGTGGTAGGAGTCACGAGCGCACCGTGGCGAGCAGCTGAAACATGAGCCTCATGATTTCGGGGTCGTGCGAAGCATCAGGTAGAAGGCAAATTTGGGAATGAATCGCCGATGTTGCCGCTAAGACCTTACGACAGATACGATCAATGGAATCTACACATCATAAACTGCGCTCGCTCGCAAACAGATACGAGTATCTTCACTATCGACGCTGGGATCGATGTTGGGGTCGTACAGTACTACAGCGTAGCAGTGTCCAAGTATTTCATATTTTCTTGTGTCCGCCACAGATTGATCACAAAGCTCGTCAAGTAATGTTTTTACTGCAGAATTGCGGGATAGTGGTGTGATGAACGATGGTGGTCCTTTGTTTCTCGAAAATAAAAAAACTCTTGCGACAATATTCAAATGCCGAAGTTTTACCGTTGTGACTCTTATTCCAGAGATAAGAGAGACACAGCAGGCTGGGATGAGTCCAATTCTGATGACTGCATGCTGCACTTTAAATCTGAGCGCGCCAGCTTGTTGCATGCATAGTAAGTTTCGCCGAGTCGCTACGATTGCGTTGCTTCAGATGAGCAACTCCATAGTGTAATCAAGAAATACTGTAGTATGGTTATTTTCGAGAAGTATCGAAAATAGCTTTTGAGCGGTGGCAGCAAAAGATGAAACTAACGTAGGAGAGTTGGAGTCGCACGAGGAGTTTCGATTTTGCCTTCTCGCGCTTAAGCATCTCACTACAAGTTCCAAACACCGGCAGAATGGTTCGACTTACCTCTCGCTCGTTTCTTCACCTCACCCCCGAGTGAGTGGATCAAGATGTCGAGCTACCGTTCTATGCGAAGGTTGTTTCGCTGGATGCAGACACGATCAAGTATCGTAGCTTTGAAGGAGGGAAGGCACGCTTGCCCGCTCCGTTGCCGAGGAGCGTGTGGTTCGTGCAGCTGAAGTCGACCAATTAGGACGAGTGTCCCTTCTTCGACGTCCGGTGAGCGCGATCAATGACCAGCAAGTTCACTACGGTCAAGTGGTTAGTGTCTCTGATGGTGCAATTACGATGAGGTCGGGTGGGCATGAGCTAGTAGCTGAGGCGTCCGAGATCTCAGTTGTGGCACCAGTGGTAGCACTTCTGCTTGAGCATATTACGTTTAACACCAATGAATGGAGCACAAGTGAAATTCAGGCCCTCGAGAGCTCCATTTTGGCTCATGTACTCGGTCGGGATGGCCAGTCCGGCTCCAATGTTCTCTCTCAAATACTCGGGAGTTTTGGAGATGGATAGCGTCCCCGACCCGGCCAAGTTATGTCAATGGATTGACCCCAAGTCGGGGGACGATCTAGACTTCCCTCTTCAACATGCTGTTGATTTCGCATACTACGTTGACGGAAATCACCAACCGATTCCTCGAAGCGTGGGTGAGTCATTTTGTCGTCCTTCGAACCTTCCGCAGAATTTAAGAGCAGCTTCAATCAGTGCCTCCGTTCACGATGCGCATGAGCTATTCGACCCATTCTCCGATGACGATGACTCACCACAAGATGTTTCCGAAAGCGCGGGTCATGAGCCGAACTCCGCGGCGGCCTCAAGCATCCGCGCTAAGAGACCACGTGGTAATACTACCAACGAAAGGGAAACCGATGTTTCTCACACCAAGTTTTCACGTCGACGCCTCGCGCTAGATAAAGATGCACTGATAGTTGACAAGCTTGGTGACGATTCCGAGCTTTTGGAACACTTCTTAAGTATTCGTAATGAGCGCAGCACAGAAGGGACTGTTTCCAAGGCGCTGGTCCGTGACCAAGAAGCTCAAGTGCGGACGGTATCATCTCCAGCGCCAAAGAAATCCTGTGCTCCTTCCAAATATGCGTTTGTACCATCGAACGACCAGGTACTTATCCACGACCGCATAACATCAGCCAAGCACGAAGGTAAGTCCGCTGTCTTGTTCTGTAAAAGCTTGATTCGGTCAGAGCACGCGGCGTTCAAGGCTCTTCCTGGTGTATGCACACGGGTTTACGACATGAGGTTTGGTTCCGGGGCTTGTCCATCAGGCATTTCGCCAGATTCTCGCGTGATGAGCGCGTGGCATGGCTTGAATCGGGCGGCTCTAACTTTGATAACATGTCGGCCACTGCAGAGTTTGCTGCTGCAACGCCGGCAACATGCATCGAAGTCGTCGTGGATGCAACAAGAGTGTTTCTGACTTATACGCGCGAGTTTTGTTGTACCGAACTGACTGAGTTGGTCGAAGGAAATTTTAGTTTCTCGAGGAAACCATCAAACTGGTGACATGGTCGGTCAAAGAGCTCTCCAGTTTAGTGTTCTGGGTGAACGATGTTCTTGAAGATTTCCGTGACAGAGTGGAAGCCGAGGGAGATTTCCGCTCGGTCATTCAACGGTGCTCTACCGAGGATCGCCTTCTTCGAGACTTGATGTTCGTGAAAGTTCACCGTCGAGTAGACGAATTACGGGTGGAGCAGCTCCCGTCCAACGGGACATTTCACACAGTTCACGGCAACAGCTACCATATTATGATCATGGTAAGCAAAAGTTTGGGCGAATCCCGAAACATGTACTACGCCAGCTGCCATCCCAAGTTGACTCCACGTCTGGGAATTCACGTCGGCTTTGCATGAGATTCCTATCTCAGCAAGGCTGCAAGCCCATTGCTGGCGGGTCTTGCATCAACGCTCATTTTGTCCCTGCGCAACTCCCTGACATCGTAAAGGCTGAAATCACTAAGCGATTCGGGGTCTAAAAGCTGAACATGCCGACGTATGACTCGCTCTTAATGGTCAGGTCAAATGGGTTTCACCCCAGCAAGAACCGAAGCAGCCTGACCAACTGAAGTGTGTGGCACAAAAGTCCGACGAGGTTTCCTGTACTCTGGTAGCTGATCATCCCGCTGACGCTGTTGCGTCAAGTGGTGGGTCAGTGGAGAGCGCATGCGGTCGTCCAACAAAATGTGTTACTAGTGATTATTGTGATGACAACGGCGGGTCTGACGAGATTTCCTGCACTCTGGTAGCTGACTTTCCTGCTGAGGCAAGTGGTGGGTCGGTGGAGGGTGCATGCGGTCGTCAGACTAACAAATCCAGAAAAGAAAGTGGAGTGGTGAAGGCATCGGTGACGAAGTTTCCTGCGCTCTGGTAGCTAATCGCATCGCTTACCCAATAGAATTAAGTGGTGTGCCAGCAGAGGGTGCATGCGGTCGTCGGCTGGATCTCACCAATGACAAATATGCCGATACAACAGGTAAGATTGGCGAGGTTCCCTACGCGCGGGTAGCTGAAGTTACTACCGAGTCGGTTGTACCAACTTTGAGGTCAGTGGAGTGCGTATGCGGTCGCCAATCGAGACGTGTTGATCAAAATGGGTTGATGTGTTCTACCACCAGCACGATCAATGTCAATTTGTCGCTTTCGACGGCACGTACTATTCAGATGGTGCTCGAGGAAGAGCTGTTGCGGCAAGAGGCTCGTTTATCAATTACTCACACGAAGAGTGGCTTCATCCGCGGAAAATGTAAGGATCATTTCGAAATTGATAAGACGGCGTGTTCAAGGTTGTCTCATCTCATCCGCAGCAAGCGTATGAGCCTGGAAGAAACGACACAATTCTTGAGAGGAGAAAATGCCAACGATTCTAGACCAATAAGGCAATCGACCTGGATCGTCTTCGGTTTGTACTTAACGGTTACCCACACCTGGACCTTCTCATCGAAATTGCTGAACACGGGATAGATGCGCTATGGCGGAGCGGTCCAGTACCGAGGAGACCACCACCAAAGAACCATGGGTCTTGTCGTCGTTACCTGCGGGCGGTCACCCGTGGCATTCGCGAAGGTCAATCCTCCGGCCAATACCTGGTTGTGGACGCTGATATTCTGAACCTGTGGCCCGAAGTAGTCTGCAGCCCGCTTGGTGCAGTGGTAAAGAAAGGTGTAAATCCTTACGAGGAAGTTCGCACGATCCACGATCTATCATTTCCAAGGCGTACTTCCGTTAATGATGCATTTATTGTGGAGTCAGTCCCCAAGGTTCACTATGAGTCAGTGAAAATTATCGCAGTTCGAATTGAGTATTTGGCGATAAACGGTCACGATGGCCGTATACGCCTTCTCAAAGGGGATGTCAAAGGTGCTTTTCGACATTTACGCACTCGTGCAAACCAAGTTTTCAGAATGGCGGCCTATATAGCGGAACTGGGTATCCTTGTGATAGACCTTGCCGCTCCATTTGGATGGTCAGGTTCACCACCCTATTATGCGCTGTTTGGTCGAGCAATTTCGTGGCTCATGGGGTCAAATTCACCTGCGTCGGTGTCCTTATCAACAGATGAAAATGGGTTTTTCCCGTATGAGTGGGTAGACGACCATATACTGGTCGAACCTGATATGGACGATCGCCTTCACCTTGCTGAAGCTACCTTACGTCACGCTATGCTGGCCATCCTGGGTGCTAGATCAATCAACGAAGCAAAATTTTCGAAATGGAGCTCCGAATTAGTTGCACTGGGATTGTTGTGGAATACTACGCGCCGAACTGTGTCAATTCCATCAGATAAAGTAGCCAAAGCCAAAGGACGCGTTACAGCAATGCTGGACCGAGGAACGGCTACCAAAACAGAGTTTTATAAAGTCCTAGGCAGCCTTCGGCATGTGGCTACTTGCCTGCACACGGCAAGACCCTTCTATCAGCGTTTGCAATACCAAAGTACGTCAACGTCACGATTCAGCAATATTCATCTGTCGGCAGGATCGCATGCCGATTTGTTGTGGTTTCAACAAATTTTAACGCACGGCCACCTTGCCGAATTACCGCTGTCAATGTTCGGTGACACGGTGAAAACTCATGTGGAGCTGTACATGGACGCCTCTAACACTGGACTTGCTGTTCTCGACCCTGCCGCAAACGAGTTCATTCAGATCGCTTTCGATGACGACGAATTGCTAATGATTTCTCAGGAATCTCAAAACGACATCGATTTCTCCATAAATGTCAGAGAACACCTGTGTATTGCATTAGCTCCAGTGTTCGGACAATTAAATAAAAACTGCATTGGTTCTCTAGAAAAACGTAATTCGTCATTGACGAATGCGGCGTAGCAATAATAAAAATTGCAATAATTAGTCAGTATTGTGTGGGTTCGAACGGTGCAGCAGTTTAGACTTGACCCATCCAAGCTGTTGTGCGCGGGTTCGAGTCCCGACTCCATCAAGAAGCTGGTGGCTGTCAGGTTCCTGGCAGGGTTTATTTTCGCCAATCAAACAGGCCGGCGACGGCAAAATTGACAGTCATCAGTGGACATGGAGCAGGGATTTTTATCGGTGTTTTAATATGACCTGTTATAATGAATCAGGAGTTGAAACCGGTTTTTATTTTGTATTGGAGGCGGGGAGGCTCTCAGTCAAAATCGCTTTGGCTAGCACTAGACAGCGTTTACAGGCTCAACTGGGGCGCTTTCACCACCAAGGAGCGTAGTGAAGTCCCACAGCTCTCGGTTGCAGCGTAGGAAGACAATGGTCTCGAAGTTCGCCGGCAGTAAGCGTGAGCGAAGCGGTGTCAGGACTAACTTGCACTGTGAAAACAAGCGCTCGCAACGATTGCTTGTTGGTGGAATCATACACAGTATGTCTTGATACTTGGAGATCGAAGAGTGACGAGGGCGCTTCGCCTGACGGAGAGTAGCCGTAGCGAAATCCTCTTTGTCGTTTTTCTTCTCACGAGCCGTTGAGAGGACAGCGAATCCAGCAACAGCGTCTTCTTCCTGCGAACTTAGCGACCGGTTTGACAGCAACTTTACTATCGCACTCTCGAATTCAGGAGAGTGGATGATCTTGGCTGTCGGCTTGAGGTCGTCAGCTGTTGACGGATACTTTGCAATGACAGCGTCGAATAGAAGACGAACGTCAGCGAGATTTCGCCGCTCCGATTGCAGATGCACACAGACGCTGTCCAAATCAGCAAGCTTCTCGACAAGCTGGACAATTTTGCGGTGGGTGCTCGGACGCGGTAACAAGTCTTCAACAGCAGCAACCATCTTGATCGCATCACGTATCTTGACGTACCGCGACAACATGTTGAAAGTCGAGGACCATCTCGTAACGTTAGCCTTCAACGGCTTGAGATCCGTGAAGCGTGCCAGCTTAGCACTGTTGTTCGGAAGGCGTAGCTGGATACAGAGAGCTTGAACTTGATCAATCAGGTCTTGGAAGTCCTTGAGGTAGCGACCGACAGCGAGGTTAAACCGATGGCTGGCGCATCCAACCAGTGGAATGCCCAGCCGGGTCGCTATGGCCTGGTTCGTTGGGCAATTGTCGCTCACGATGAAGAGAACCATCTCCGTAGTCTTGTGGTAGACGGATAGCACAGCGTCGATCATGGCAATGTGGGCATCAGCACTCTGCCCATGCTCTGCATGAGAGATTGAGAGCAACGGCTGCCTCAGATCGCCCTCCCGAACAAACACAGCGTAGATGGCAACAAAGTGGATCGTTCCGCACGACCAGCCGTCGAACATGAGCCCAAATGAATCTCCCATGGCTGCTGAGATCTTGGTGCCAACACGCTCAGCAACATGGCGCATGTAGCGCTGCAGCGTTTTCGAAGAAACGGGCCCAACACTTGCGAGAGAGCGGGTGAGGGGGTCGTCGACTTCGCTGAGAGAGTGGTTCCTCACGATGACCCATTCCATCCAGTTGTATATCTCCATCGTCCTCTGGTCCACGAAGCCGTGGGCCTCCAAAGTGGCGCCACCGTTTAGCTGGCTGGCCTCGAAGTTTTGCAGGTATCCCGGGTGCTTGGTGGCGAGATGGCTGACGAGGTTGCTGTAGCCGGTTCCTGGCGCTTGCTTCCGGGATTTAGCACATTCCTTGCAGGAGAACATTCCCCACCGCAGTCCGTGTAGAAATACTCGCAGATGCCGCGCGACGTTGTCATTTGCTTGAAGTGTAGCGATCGAAAGTCGAAATGAACAACCACAGACGAGAGCTATAGAACAAAATGATCGACGCACCACAGCCAGCCGTCTGTAGTTGTCCACAGGACACCAGCCATCCTTTTACGTGAAGGGTAAAAAGTAAATATACTTATTACGGGGCCAATTGTAAATTGTACGGTCTTTTCTACTTTCCAATAATCCGTTATTCCGTCAATATAATATTCAATTTATTGTATTTTAATAACTTTTTCCGATCACTGATTAGCTCTGTGGTCGTGGGGGTCAAAATGGTATCATCAAGCCGCTGGAAGCTTGGTGTATATCCAATGCTGGAGTGATAATACGGCTGCAGTTCAGTGGTGCAACAAACTACACTCCAAAATCCCCTCAGTCAGGAAATTAACAGGAGTATCGGTCTCGCCGAAGTGTATTACAACTTGCGCGTGTCGGCAAGCCACATACCTGGATCATCCAATTGGATGGTTGATGCTGCGTCGCGAGCCTGCTCTGAGCCGTACAGAGAACGTTGGACTACCTTTTCTTCGTCGTGGTCACAGACACAAGTCCCGCTCGGTTGCAGGAAACTCTACACGAAGTTTTCGAGTCTCTTCAAACCAAGTCATTGGCCTCGTCATCAAGAACGAAATATAGCAGCACTTGGGCGCAGTGGTGTCAATGGTGCGAGTGGCTGCAACTTCCAAGATGGCTGCCTGAAGAGCCCCGAAAACACTCTTACCAGCTCGGTCTTTTCGCTACCTACTGCTGGCGATACGGGTGGAGTCGCTCAAGCTCTGGAAACTCTGCCAACACCGTGCTCTCCAAAGTCAGCCACGTATCGTGGTATCATCGGAGAATGCTCGGATACGGGGTCTCGTTGCTCCCAGGCCATCAACTCGCAATCACAGGAATGCGAAGGGAGGATCTTCCCACCAACCCAAAATCGCCTATAAGTACGCCACCTAGTGTCGGCCATCAAGATGGCAGCAAAAGCTGCAGGTCAAGATCCCGAGCGATATGGTTCGCATTCACTGCGCAGCGGCGGCGCTTCCGCGCTATTCAACGCTGGATTTGACAGTCTCGCAGTTAAACTGTTCGGAAGATGGAGATCGAATGCTGTGGAGCGATATACTCGAATCGACGGGCGACTAACCGCGCAAATGGCCCGAGAAATGCTAGCGAAGTCTGCCTTGCAGCGTCATCTGGGGGCACCCTCCAAGCCACACCCTGGCAATGGAGGCGCTTCAATGCAAGCTTTCTCAGGTGCCGTGCACGGCACGCCCCCATTTCTTTCATCGAGCAAGTGCTACAGCTGAAATGTATAGTATCGTAAATTCACTGCGGTACATATACTATAGTGGAGCGATTCCCGTTGACTCTTTTACAGAGCACATACTCTAACTTTCTGCGGCACGCGGCATCGAGAGGAGCGCAATTTGTGGTGTGTTGGTTTTCGAAGACTTCCACTGCGTATCTATCGTGGAGGGTGCATGTACCGTATGATACTGTCATGGCCAACACTGCTTCATTCACAAATTTGCCTTCTACGCTAACCGGTACTTCACACATCTGATACGATGAGGTTCATTTTCAAGATACTCTCCACGGTGGCGCTCATGACTTGTGGCGCTGACAGCTCAGGCGTACAATTGAGTGAGAGGTACGGCGCAGCCCGTGGCTAAGATTTTACAGATGTGGCAGTCGTTCAACCTGGAGTTAAAGAGACAGCCATTCACATCCGCTCTGGCGAACGTGTGAGCGGTGTCGGTATCGACGTCGACGTCTCGGACGGCTTCGGTCCAGTCACGAAGCTGTACTATGGCGGTGATGGCGGCGACCCGTACGACCTGGACCTCGCTGGAGACGAGTACATCACGAAGATGGAGACCCACACGGACCTGAGGGACGGCAAAGCACGCATCGTGTACATCTATTTCACCACCAACAAGGGCAGAACAGTGGAGGGAGGGACACGAACGGAAATCGTAGGGAAGGCGGAGGCACCCGAGGGCACCCAGCTGGTGGCTTTTTCGAATCGAGTGGCAAGGAACTTGACTCGATTGGTGTCCTTTGAACGACAATGGCCCCTCAGTGGGAAAGATCGTGGGTTAGTACATCAGAAGGTTGACGCCGGTAGGTTCGACGAACTTGTGTTGGCATGACTTGGAAAAATGGTTGTTTCAAGAGCGGGAGCCGTTGTTGCACTTCGTCTGTTAGCACTGTCAGCGCTACAGCCCGAGAATCGCCGGAAGGACTAGGTCCACAACGACACAAATGCTTCATTGCACCTGGACTTGACTATTTCCATCTCTTCGTTCGCTCAAAACTGTGTCTTCAGACCAGCAAAGGCGTCCTAAGTCGCGAGCGAGCCCTTCACCATGTCGCACCCAAATCCAGTCATTCAATAGCGATGGGCGATTGTTTCGATCCGCCCTTGGCATCGGGCTCTGCTCGTTTCGCCCTCTTCATCGCAGCTTCCCGGCCTTTTGTCGAGCTGTAGCACCACTCGTTTGGCTGTCTTCATTGATCGTAAAGGTGCCCAGTAGCCCGAAGTGATCCGACGGCCACAGACCGTCGGCAACCTTCTCTTGCCCAACTATGGAGATCTCGTCGAACACGCAGCCAACTTCACTAGAGGCACTAGGAGCCGCATAAAAGTACATGCGATCTAGTCGACTACGGAACGCTCGACTTGTTACTAATGTATTGCGGGTGCCATCAAACGTGTACCCGTTCTCCTCCGTATTACCGGGCACCGACAGCCACAGGTCCTTCCACCCACCAGGTAAACCCATGGTTGCTAAATCCACATCGTCACCAGACTTACCATCAAACTCTTCACCTCGCAGCTCGCAAGACTTCCTCTGTACCACCTTCTTTTCATCACTCGTAGTCGACTCCGCATCGACGAAACATTTCTCATGAAACCACACTCGAATCTCCATCGTCTTCCCTCCAGCAACACGGTCTTTCATCATCTTCCCCACTCGAACCGCTCCTTTGGCGATACTATCACTACAAATTCTGCATTTGGATCTGCCACTCTTTGCTAACTCTACATCCACGTCCACGTAACGTCGATCCAGCAGCTTCATGTCTGCCTTCATCAAGTTGGTGTCACCCATGAACACTGCACCCAGACAGACACAGTTTTGTGCTCTGGGTCTTTTGTCTCCTATGATTCCTACTTGACCGTCGTCACTGTCCACGTTCACCACCCGATCTCTTAGCACAGTCAAACTCTCCTTCAATTGGGACACTCTGGGGCCTGCAAATTGAGGAAGACTCTCCAAATGGGAAGTCCCCACAAATAACGTTTTGCCAGGTACAGCTTCCACCTGCATCAGGACCAGTTCTCGTCCCATCCCTGTATTAGCGAAGGGGTGGGTCTCCAGGGCCTTGACGGGCAACGCACTGAAAAGCGCCACGAAATACGTCTCTTGGAACGGAGGCGCCGTGTCCACACTGCAGTCATAGTACTTGGCCCAACTCTAATATCAAAAACACCCAGAGCAAAAATGAATAAAACCCACATCATGAAAACAATAAAACCCAACGTGGGGTTTATCCTCGTACTTGGCTCTTGAGCATCGCCAACGCCTCACGCGTGACCTCCTGGAAGCCAATCACCGCCGGACGCATGTGCTCCACCAAGCGGCCGATCGCCTTCATGCGCACGGAGCGCGCCACCTCGTCGAAGAAGAGGTTGAACGTCAGGATCCGCAGCTTCATGTCAATTTGTAAGTTGAAAAGCTAATTGCGATTTTCGCGTTAAGATTATTTCAATGTGATTTTGTGTTTTGATTTGGTGCTTTCGATTGATGCCTTGTCTGTAGGAGTCAAATTCATTCTAAAACGTGCCAGGGCAACGAAGATAGTGGTAAAGCTGCTCTGTGCGATCATTGGGAAGACGAATGCGTTTGTAGTGAACAACAACACGAGCGCTTTGGTGACGGAATTGAAGGATGCAATCAAAGACAAGAACAAAGCGAGAATCAGGTGCGATGCAAGCGACCTGCGGCTCTTCTTGGCCAAGAAGGATGACGAGTAGGTGCAGTACAACGAACTAGGCTCAATAAGCAGCACTGACGGCCTGGAACTGTTGGAAGATCCAAGAAAGCTCAGGAAGTAGGATTATCCGAGAGAGCGATCGCTCCGCCTCCAGCAGCGGACAGCATTCGAAGTGAGGAAGAGAAAAGGAGGACGAGGAGGAACAAGAAGACGATGTGCTCAATGTGCATGTGCTGGTGGAGATTCCTGATGATGCTGAGGAGGAGGGTGCGGGCGTGACAGCGACCGCAATGAAGAGAGGACGCAACGATGCCCACAACACAGATTCCGAGACTCTATCGAGTGTTTATGGCATTGCCTCGTGTACAGTTGGCATAGCAGAAGGGATCCGTAGGCGACTGAGCTACCAATATGCGACTATCGGCGCTGAAGTGGATGTCGATGACGCGATTGATGGCTACCAGTGGATTGTCAATCTGGCGGAAGACTACGATAACGAGCGTGCAGGCTACAAAGAGTACTTGTACGAGCATTTGACTGGGGTATTGAATTCCGAAGATCCGTCGGCAACAACGGGACGACATTCTCGAAGACTGAAGCCGAAGTTCTACCTGAAGGACGTAGCACACAACAACCACGTGCTCGACAGCAGCGCCCCCACCCAGAGCCCCTTTACAATCAAAGGGACAGCAGACCTGCTGATCGTGGATGAAATCGCACAACAGAATAACGATATTTTTGCTGGTCTTCGGTTCGTGGTCAAGCTCAAGAAAGGTATCCCCGATCAAAGTGCGCAAGTGCAAGCTCTTCTCCATTAATAGCTGCCGACTTGAAATCTGAGGGGAATAGCGCTCCTGTCGCGTTGCTCACCAACTTGAATGATTTCTGGCAGTTCCGATACTTCACGGCAGAACGAACGATAGCGAAATTCATGCTCAGATGTCCGTCCCATGGATTCGTGACGATTAAAGACATCTTGCAGCAGCGCAACAAGCCTACACAAAGAGGACATTTCGCAATGCCACAGAGTGAGTTGACAGAGCCTCTCCCAAAGCGTATGAAGCTTGATTTGCCCGTTGCTTCGAACGATGCAGCAGCTGAGATGCTGGAGAGATACGAACTCATGTCTGACGAGCTGAGCCCCGACTTTTTGGTGACGAGACGAATGGAATGTGCTTTCGGCACGGTTCGTGATATGCCGGTTAACTATGGAGTCGATGTTCCGGAAGGAATGTACTCCTAACTGGATGCATGTGTGCATCGAGAGCATGAGTATGGCGCATTTGTGCGAACAGTCTTCTTCACAACAGTCTTTTGAGGAGTCATCCAAGCACTAGCTAAGTTGTGGTCAATGTCATCCGCAAGTTTGTTTTCGCAGTGTTGTTTTTGTTGTTACACTTTATCTGGTGTTGGTCTGTGCATTTTTACGTGAACAATTATCTCGTCTGATGGTTCACGAAGCGTAGCGCCAGCAGCGATAGTAGCCGAAGTACAGCGATCCACAGCACGAGAATTCCACAATTGCACCAGATCTCGCTGTGCTTGACTAGAAAATTGACCTCCAGATATTCTTTGACCGTGAGTCCTTCCGGCAGATTTGGAGGTGTGCCAGCCATGGTTTGGCATCCACGTTCGCTACCGGTTCCGTCAGTTGGACAATCACCAAACACAACGGCGGTGAGACTGGCGAATGCATATTTGTGCGGTGTAATGTCGTGGAGCCACGTGTATCCGCGAGGAATCGACACGGCCGGAGGATTAAAGCCCGTGAACAGAATACAGATCGTGTTGAGGAGCACCATGAACACAGAGGCCACCTCCAAACTCGGCAGCAAATATCCCAAAAACTGGCCAAAGTAAGCCATCAACAGCACAATCACCGACAGATTGAACCAGAAGGTGAAGAACTCAGCGACGCCCGAGAATCCAACCATGGGGTAGAAGATCGCCATGAACAGCAGCGATGTGCCGAAGCAGTACGGAATCTCGACCAACGTACCACCGACAAAGTACCAGAACGCGTTGTACGTTTGGCCTGCTCGCTCGCGGTAGAACGAAGCCAATTCCTTGCAAGTAATGGGGATCACGCCGCTGAAGGTGATGAACGTCATGTTCACGGCCCCCATGTAAATCATTCCAAGGCCAGAGTTAACGCCTTGATACGACAAGTACTCGGTGTCGACGTAGGCGATGCCCAGCGACAAGCTCAGGACGATAGACACGATAATGCGCGTCAGATTGTAAGACGGGGTCCGCCAGTACATCAGGAAGAACCTTCTCGTCACGAATATCGCTTGCGCGAAATTGCTCGCAGCACGTTTTCGACCGAATTCCAGTGCTGGTACAGACGCGGATGGACGACCCACACCCTCGTGATCCAAGTTCTTGGCGAGCTGACGAGATTGCTCACTCGCTTTGAATCCTGCTACAAAATCCGTCTTCTCACCGGCATCATTGCCCACACCAGCGCCGATCACCTCCAGCATCCACGTTGCCGGATTGGAGTCCATCTCCAGCGTCTTGACACCATCAATTGCTTCAAAATACTCGACCATCTTCGATGCGTTGATGCCAAGGTCTCCGAAGTACACCATCTCGCCGCCACGTTTCAACAACAGCAGACTGTCGAAGACACGAAACACCACCGCAGAAGGCTGGTGAATCGTACACACAATCGTTCGACCAGTGTCCGCCACCTTGCGAACGCCGTCCATGATCAGCTTGGCCGACCGAGCGTCCAACCCGCTCGTCGGTTCGTCCAGGAACAACACACTCGGCTGGGCTGCCAACTCCACGCCGATCGTCAGTCGCTTCATCTGCTCCGTCGAACTGCCACGGATGATCTGGTCGGCGATCGGATGTAGGTCCAGCAGGTCGAGACATTCGTTCACCGAGTCGTACTTCTGACTGTCGGGGATGTCGGCATCCTGCCGCAAAAACGCACTGAACGTCAAGGCCTCGCGGAACGTGGACGCGTCCGAGTGGATATCCATCTGCTCGCAGTACCCGGTAGCTCGACGGATGGCGAGTTCGGTGGCAGGGTGTCCATTGAGCAGAATCTGTCCGCTGATCTTACCTCCAGTCTTTCGCCCAGCGATGACGTCCATGAGTGTGGTTTTGCCAGCACCTGACGATCCCATCAGCGCCGTGATGGTTCCTGGTAATGCGAATCCGCTGACACCCTTGAGTAAATCAATCGTTTGCTTGGAGTTTACAGGATCCGGGACGGAATACCACAAGTCCTTGAAAGCGAGTGTGACAGGGGTGAATGACTTATGTGTTGCTTCAACAACAGGAATGGACAAGGCACCGGGTGTACCAGTCATTGCTTTAGGAGTTGCCATCAAGCTGTAGGCATCGGTCGGCATTGACTTTTCGCTTTTCGAGTTATCAGCCTTGGCAAGCGAAACATTTACTGGTTCTTCACGTCTCCAGAACTCCAGTACAGCCCAGGCTAACCCCGTGAAGAGCACGTAAACAGCAACCAAGTAGGCGACGCCCAAATACAGCCAAATCCGGCCGGTCGGTACGTCAAACGAGCTTAATGAATACTCGCCCATTGTCATGCCGTACGTTTCGCAATAGTTGACGCCTTCGTACTCGCATACCGCAAAGCGCGAGTCCGTGTACTGGTTCACGGCAGCAGCGCGAATGCCCCACGCCTGAGGACTCATCCAGTACAGCCAGATCAAAAAGTCCGGGATCATTCCCTTGGTGATCACGAAGCCGCAGAACAATGTTGAGAAGAACAACGAGAACTGGCTGAATGGGCTAGCAACGTTCATGTCGGGCATCACCACAGCCAAGAAGAAAAAGTAGGCCGCGAACATCATACTCGTGAGGAATACTATCAGCTCGAAGAAAATATATCCTCCGCCGTGGGGACGAACCCGCACATCCAGTAGATAATGGAGCCGAAGATTAAAGTCTCGATCACCGCCAGCGGGATCTGGCTCACCGACGTTGCAAGAACGAACGACGAAGTTCGAAAGAAATTCGACCCGCGGTGTTTGTTGAAAACGCCTCGAATTGCCATGAAAGTCGGCACCTGGGCCGACTGACCCAACGTGACAAAGTTGATCGCCACGTAGATGATACCAATCACCACCTGGGCATCCGCTTCATCAAATTGGTAGAATGTGCTCGCATTCAGCAAACCCAACACGATCGACATCAAGAAGCGGCTTTTAAGCAAGGCGGTATTGCGCAGCGTCACGGTCATCTGACGCCGCATCAGCGTGAGGGTGCCGTCCCAGAAATTCTGGTAAAACTCGGGGCGGGAATCCATGTGCTTCTGCTTGTCCACAATCAGCATAGGATCTAGAGGCTCATTCAGGTCACGCATCATTTGTTCGTGAATAGCTGAGCGCTGGAAGAAATCGGCGTACTCACTCGGCAGAACCGGAACGGTGCCAACTTCGTATTCATGCTGCTTGTTCGTCCCGAGATCCAACAGGAAGTCCGCCACATCGCGGTTTGGAGGACATTTGAAGCCCAGACTCTCAAAGTATGTCAACGCCTCGGAACGAGGTCCATGATACATCACGTAGCCGTCGTTCAGCAAGATCACGTCGTCGAACAGCCCAAATACCTCCGGCGAAGGTTGCAACAGCGAAATCACGATAGTCTTGTTCAACGTCTTGGCCAAACTCTGTTGCGTTGAGATGATGTCGAACGTTGCGGCACTGTCGAGCCCCGTGCTGATCTCGTCCATCATCATCACGAACTTGTTGCCGAATGCCATTTCACCCGTCGTCACACGCTTGCGTTCACCACCAGATACACCACGCAACATGGCATTGCCAAGAATGGTGCCCTGGCAATTCTCGAGGCCAAGTTGCTGAATGACAACATCTGGATAATGTTTGTAGGTGGCGCGGAGCGCTTCCAATGCGGTCTGGTTCTGCTCAGGGGTTCCATTCGAGTACAGCTTCTCCTCTCTCTTGGGAAGCTTCCCACCCATGCACGCATTCGCAAACTCGAGTGTCTCCTTAACGGTGAGGGTTGGAAAATGGTTGTCGTGTTGGTCGACGAACGACACGAACTGCGGGAGCTTGCCTTTCAGATCGTCTTGTGGTGCACCATTGTACGTCACATCACCGTCGATATTCACGCGCTTGCTCTTCTTGAATCTACTACTCAATACCTTCAGCAGAGACGACTTGCCCGACCCTGGTTGACCAAGCACCAGCGTCATCGTACCAGGCCGTAACACGCCGCTCACATTGCGGAGGATCTCCTTCTTGACGATATGCTGCTTGGCATTCAAGCGAAGAGCAGCCATCTTGAGGGTGTTGGGGATCGTCGGCAGCTCCACTTTAGACTGAGCTTCATCCTTCACCACAATGTCCGCTGAAATGGATATATTGCGAAAGCGTACTTCCATCCTCGGCATCGGCTGCCCCAATGCAGGTTGCACCAGATCCGCAATGTGTTGGTGCAGCGCGATCGGCCCTTCAGCCATCAGCGCCTTGCCACTGTCGTAGCCAATAACCGGGTCCTTCGTCATCGTGTTCGTTGGTAAATTAGCGAGTACCGGTACTAAGATCGAGGTTGTCTCTGGCTGGAGTAGTCGGGAGCTCGGAAATTCCGAAATGGTGAATGAACTGGTGGTCGCAGCTCTCAACCACATCATCACCGGAGCCACATCAACTGAGGGTCGATTGGCGCGGTGCTATTGGTGTATTCTGCATAATCTCGTCCAGTGCATCCGATCTCAGATTATGCTGCGGCACCCCATGATAATCGACTAGCATAGTGCACCCACCACACATGACAAATCCTGTCGCCCGCGCCAGATACAAGCTGGTCATTACCGAAGCAATGACAGCACGAGATGTCCAGTCAGCGAAGCGTCGAGCAGAACGCTGGGCGAGACTTAGTACGGAGGCAGCAGCAGAACTTCGTGAGCTGGAGTGGCGTCGGATACGGCGCATCATTGGGCTCAATCCTTGGGGGAGCAGATACTGCTGTAGCTCAAACATCATGCCTTCTCGACGTATGATGTCGGCCATCGAGCTGTCGGATGCCCACATCAGAGTTGCGTGCGTCTCGGCAGGGTTAATCTCCATCACATCTTCTGGACTTGCCCTGGAGCGTGCGAACTACGACGCGTGCTTGTGGAACGGTGGGTTGAGCTCGGCCTGCCATCAGGGGGCTGGAAAAAGCAATTTTCTCTCTGCAATTATCGGCTGTGCCGGCAGGGATTTGGACGTTGACGGACCGTGATTGCCAGCATCTCAGTGCCTCTGCAAAGGCCGTCTACATCGAAAGAGTGAACCAGTTGGAGGAAAGCTCGTGGAGAGTCGGCGCAGCTCTTTACTTTAATGCTGTGTGGCGGTGGCGGGTTTCCCACTTTGACTCGCTGAACGATATGTCGCCGGCGCACCACCAAGCGCTATTTCGCGCGTGGCTTCATTCTGCCTATCAAACGGTGGCGTATTATCTCCGACAATCTTCACTTCTACCAGGACCTGAACAAGTAGTGGTTCGCGCACTACGATCTTCGTGGGTACTTTTGGATACCCTACGCGTGGCATCCATCTTCAAGTAGATTCTCTTTTTGATGGCGGCTCCCGTGGAAACCCAGGCCCGGGCGGCAGCGGAGCGTTGATCCTTCGTATGAGGCAGGCGTTTGATTCCTTTGAAGTCTGCTCGGTTGTCAGCATGTCCTATGCTGCGAAAACCACAACCAACAATCTTGCGGAAAATCAGGGCCTCCTGCATGGGCTCCAAGCTGCGGCACTGCATAAGTGCGTACCTCTCCATGTCGTCGGCGACAGTTTGCTGATCATTCGACAACAACGTTCTCGTACGCCTGCGAGGGCGGCCACTCTCAAACCGTTATACTGGCAAATACGCCGACTTGCGACAAACTTGGTGTAGTCAATTGGTCACACCATCTTCGGAATTATAACAAAACCGCCGATGCTTTGGCCAGTGTCGCCATGGACTCACGCCGCAGTGCGCAATTCGATCCTACTCAATTGGGGTCGCTGCACCCGAAATGGGCAAGAGCACTCGCCCATGCTCCAGGTGACGTAGGTCACTGGGCAGAGCACAATCACGCAGAAGGGCTCTCGAGCTCCAAGGACGGCACGGTGTAAGCTCTCACCGGGGCTCCTGGGAACTCTTCATGTGAGAAGCCTGGAGGGACTGCTGGCGGATGATCTAGAGGCATCGGCCGGGACGGACATTAGAGCGATGATCAAATAGAAAAGTAGATGATTTCTTTAGCCAACGACTTCCTTACAAGACGAAAAAAGCAGGCAACAAAAATCATCTTCGTGTCCAAACGTGCAAGCGGACTTTTAAAGCACCCTTTACTCAGCATATGACATAACACAGGACTTTCATTGCGCACTCGCACAACAATGCGCACAGCTCCGCGCCGACACAAGCGTGGTGTTCCTGCGCGCCGCAGTGCAGAGAACGCGACGTTCTATACATCTTTTGGTCAAGACGATAGCCAAGAAGCGATGCAGCTATCCCCAGCCGGCGCGGGACGCGTCCACGTCAATCATGACAACTCCACCACCCTCGCTCAACTTGCCAGCATACTACACCCAGTATGAAGAGCACAACGCTGGACCAGGCACACAAAGCAGTGATCCGACTTCAGGACCATCCCAACAGAGCCCTGAGGCTTGAGAGCCGCTATACAAGCGGCCAAGACATGCAAATCGCCGTTCCGTTGAACCTTCAACTACTCTGAAACCCAAGATTGCCCCCCGGCAAGACAAGGAAGGCTCCCTCATCGATTTCCAAGGTCCACACTACGAATGGCTCGACGCCACAGCACCAGGAACATGCAACATCTCTCTCAGACATCTTCGACAACAACTGAGAATGCAGCTCAAACTGCGGCCAAGTCCAAGGCCAAGCGTACGTCCAAGAAACGGAAGACAAAGTCGCGAAGGCGCCGCTGGGGAAAGAGTGGAAGAGCATGAAGTGGACGGTGGAGTTGACGTCCCTGGCAATCCAAGCTCGCTTCACGAATAAGCGAATCTTGAAAATTTTGCTACTAAGAACTCAAACACAAAAGCTCAAAGAGCCAATAGGGAAGATACTGTGAATGTCTAAAGGAACGCGCTTTGGTTGAGCACGCATGGGGCAGTGATGGACCACGTGACGTCGAAGTGAAGCAGTTCAAGAACAAAATAGATTGTGTGCGAGCTGCTTACAAGTCCAAGAGTACCCGCATGCTAGCCACGGGAAACCGCGCTGCAAATGGCAATGACTCTAGCCAGAGCGATGAGCCAGACCGCAAGTATTCCGAAATGCCGAATGACTTCTTTCTTGAGGATCCCAATGAAGCTTCGGGCGGCAGCACCGCGGATGGCGAAGGTGGCAGTCGGCATCAGCTCACATGCGATCCAGCAAATGTACGACCTGCTTATCTGAAACAGCTAGGATATGATCTTGCTGCTTGTGGCCACTACTGTGCGACGCATTTTCTCGTCGCCCCGGGTGTACGGGTGAAGCTTTTGTAGAATCTGGGACTGCGGCGAAGACCAGTGATGCCGCCAACGACAGCAGCAATGACGACGAAGCGGAAGGAGAGGATGGCAGCGAATCATGTGAGTCACCAACTGAAGCCAGAGAAAAAGCAAAAGCGGTAGCAAAAAGCGCAGCGCAGAAACAAAAGCGGCAAGCCAGCGGTGAAGCGTCCGTTGATGCCGTGAACGACACCTTGCGATTGGGTTTCGAAACAATTGAGGGTGTGTTTACAGCTCGCCATCAACCGGCGCAGAGCGATGAAGATATGACGGAGCTATTTGGCAGGTTGGTGCCTTCAATTGAAAATGCTAACAACAAGCAGCAATCTACCAACGAAGCTCTCCTTCAAAAAATCACCGGCCTGCATCAGGTTACACACGGACTCTACCAAGAAATCAAGAACTGGAAGGCTGGTGATATTAGCGATGAATGCACGAATTAGTCGACTGCTCTTGGTATCGCGGGATCCAGGTTTTACTCGTTATCGACTTGATAAAAACGATCAGCATAGCCATCACGTTTTGCAATAGCCAGATCAACTTCAGCTTGAGTTCTATCCCAACTATGATTGAACGCAGTCATGACGTGCCTCGCTTCTCTTCTGGTTTTTGCCACGTCTTCTTGACCATGCTTCGGTTTGAATTGCTTGTCACCGATGTCAATTAGGAGGTTGTGAAGAACAGCAGCGGCGCAGATCATGCGAGTGTTGGTAGCATGCGAGCGGCGATCAGTGACGCCGTGCAATACTTTGAACCTCGCCTTCAGTTCCCAAAGACACACTCAACAAGAATTCGCGTTTGCGAGAGATGGTAATTGTAGCTGCAGCAGAAATGCAGCAACGTCCGAGCAAGTTCCATTGCAAAAACATAGAAAACAACAACCACTTACCATCGCTGCTTCCGTGTCAAATGCTTGCCGCCACGTTCGTCAAATAGCACCATCACGAACGGCCACAATTTGAAGCCCACATCACCCAACCAATTAATTCCAGGCGGACACAATTCTCTTGCATTTGCACCTAGAACGGTGGATTGATTCCAAATCGATTGATCAGAGTTGCTGCCGCTAAACACTCCAATGTAGCGAAATTTCGAGCGGTAATCGACAGCAGCCAAGCAGCTATAGGACGGTTTGCAATCTTGTCATAAAATCTCTGCACAAAACCTTTAGCGAATAAATTCTCAGCATATTTTCAACGACTTACCAGGAAGTCCTGCGGTCGTCGCGTTCGTATAAGAGTCCCATCAAAAACGCAGGCCACGTCAGGAAAATCGGGAGTTCAACAAGCCCAGCACAACCAAACCGGCGGCAAGTACAGTCTCCCTCAATATCGAGGAGGATACGGGGGTAGAATGGGATGTTTTGGGCCCGACGCCTTTAAATGCTCCAGGGTTCGACAATAGCAAGCTGGAGCTACGAGTGGCAAAATGTCACAAACAACGCGAAACTCCTATTTACGGGGGCGAACCAAATGAGGACATCGAAGTATATGTTCTCAACATGATCAAGTGGTATGCGGCATATGGCTTGTATTTCCGAAACGACCTATTCGATTTGCGTGTCGGAGAGCTGATGATGAACCACACAAAAAGGAAAGCCAAATCGTGGTTTCTCCAGGAATATCAAGGAGAGCAACGGTGGAGTCAAATAATCCGCAAGATGAAGCAGAGGTTTGTGACAAAATCCCGCCAAGAAGACTTGGTGGCCCAGTTTTTCGACTGTGTTCAAGGCAATCGTCAACTGGATGTGTACAATGATGAATTCCGCCGACTTGCTCGTACAGCAGGCGTATCTGAGTACATCAAAATTCTTAGGTACAAACAAGGTCTGTCGTCATCACAACTACTGCATCTCCTCAAGACGAAGTCGTTCAAAACACTTGAAAAACTGATAGAGGCGTCGCAGATATTAAATCCCAAGGATGTTACTCGTGCAAATGAGAAGAGTAGCAAGACCAACAAAACAGCCCCTGCAAAGGCCGACAAGAAGTCGGACACGGCC
>JAAVTG010000620.1:600000-808354 GCA_011947345.1 Phytophthora quininea
TTTTCGCCTCGGAAAACAGCAATATTCCGCGGCAGCGGAGTGGAGCCGCGAATCCCAATTGTGTATACACAATTATACGCTCCGGAGTCGGGCGCATTAGTAGCCGTATTTTCTCTGTGCACTCGAAATTCTGACTCTTTTCAAGGAGTCGGTGCAGCGCTACGACCAGCGAACTTGCTGCGAGTCTGCTCGTGGCCGCTTCCAGGCATCCAGCCGACCTGCGTCGAGCTTTGACGCCAAGCTTCGCGTGCGAATTGCAGCCGGAAATCAGCCCCATCTAGGCGAGCTGCGTTCAAGGCCACTCAATGGTGCCTTTGTCAATGCCGAGCAAGCTGACTAGAAATGCATGGGTCAATGACGTACAGTACCAAACTCTGTTTAATGTGCGCGGACACTCGTTGTCTATCTGCCGCCTGAGCTCACTGCTTCTCTCCGCGACGGCTCGCCTCCTCCGTCTTCTTGAGCTTCTCCGGGTTCACCTCGTCCCACTCAATGTTGATCACGCGTTTCATGAACTTGGTCATGTTGTGCTCCTCCGGCTGGTCGTTGCGCTCCTTAAACACGTTGAAGCACGTCTTGCACACGCGCTTCTGCTCGCGGTTGGCGGCACCGCGGCGAGTGCGACCCGGGAAGCCCATGGGAAACTTGACCATCTCGACGGTCAGCGCGCTGCACTCGGCACAGCAGAGACGACCGCAGTGGGTGCAGTTGTGCTTGCGGTGGCCAAACTTGAATTTCTGGTGGCACAACATGCACTCTGCGCGCTCCTTCTCCGTGATGTACGTTGGCGGGAAGTAAATGTGCGAGATCAAGACGCGCAGAGACTTGCGAGGCAGCTTCTCGAACACGTTCTTGCCGTCCGCGTCCTCCACGTCCATTTTGGCGCCGGCGCGTACCAGCGCACCAGCAATATTCAGCAGCCCGTTTCCGATTGCCGTGTGGATCACGGTTTGGCTCTCGTGCATGTCGTTTGGGTTTGCGCCGAATTTCAGCAGCATGCGCGGGATGATGACGTTGTCGTCCCTGGACGTGATGACAGAAATGATCAATGGCGTGAACTTGCGGCTGTTCTTCACGTTCGCGCTGGCGCCGCTCTCCAGCAGCAAGTGTACCATGGCAGGGGACTTTGTCGCAGCAAAGTGAAGCGCAGTGTTGCCCTTGTCGTCTTCCACATTGATAATCTCCTCGACGGGCTTGAATTGCTCCAAAATCACCTTCACAAGCGGGACTTTGCCGCTCTTCACGGCCAAGTGGAGACAGGTCTGGCCATGGTTCGGTTCCCGATTCATCAGCGCCTCAGGGCCGTCCACGCGCAAGTGTTGGATCACGCCGCGCAGGTTGCCCTTTGCACACATTTCATGCAGTGTGCCGATCGGATGGCTCTTCATAAGAGGAGCTGTGCTGTCCATCGTCACGCGCACCGACCCACGAGGGACGTCTGTATTCATCGACGCCGTGTTTACCGACGACACCATTGAGCTCGGTGTGTCGGACTGGCGAACGGGGCCTTCATTGCCGCCACGAGACGACGGTGGGCCCTCCGGCGAGAAATCGCTCACATTATCAATCGCAGCAATACCCGTGGCTTCCTCGGTGTCCGGGAGGATCGGCAAAGCATCAGGCTTCGTCTCGACAGAGAAATGTCCGAGCATCGGCACTGTCGAGTGGCTCTTTCGCGCTGGAATCCTTCCTTGGCGCGCTCGTGCTTCCCTTCTTCGACTTGCTCTTCCGCGGTGCCTCGTCCTGCTTCATCTCCTCCTCCTCCTTGATATCCCAATCATGGTTCGCGTCGACGTCAAAGCTCTCCTCGCGCCAGGAATCACGCGAGCCACGTTCGCTCTCCGAGTCCTCAAAGCCCAGATCATTGACCCCAGACGTGAGTACCAAACCGTCCAGCTCGCGAAGTTTCTGCTCCGGCGGAACCGAATCGCGCGGCGACGCAGACTTGTGCGACGGACTCTTTTTCAAATGAGATACAGGAGACTCTGCTGTTTTCGGCGACTTCAGTGCCTTCTTTGGCGATACAGACGTTGCGTGGTGGTTGTCGCGATACTCCTCCTCCACCGGCTCGTCTTCAAACTGCGTCACAGCAACTGGTTCCGGTTTAGACAGCTTGGGCATTGACTTTGGCGCCGACTTGGGCGGAGACTCGACCATCGTCTTGGTCGGCGGCACCTTGGCGCTCTGTCGTTGCGGTGGCGGCGGCGGTTCCGGGAAGTCTGAGTGTGTCTTGTTCACCGGCATGGAAGCCCGCTCTGGATGCGACGGCGGCGGCGGCGCGTATTTGGTGGATCCTCTCTGCGACCCGCGAGGATACGCGGGCGGCGCATGGGAGCCCATGGGGCTGGTGGGTCCCTGTCCGTTCTCGCTGGTGATGACGTACGTGCTCTTGCGGGGCACCGACACGGGCGGCTGGTCCGTCACGGGCGACATCTTCTTGAAGCGCAGCGTGGCCGGCAGGTCGCACACCTGCAGGTAGGCGACGACGTCGTCCAGCGAGATCTTGGTCGTGTCCTTCATGTTGATGGACAGCAGCAGGTCTCCGGGGCCGACGTTCTTGATGCCGAAGGGGAAGCCCTTGCCCGTCACGCGGCTCACGGCCACGCCGCCGTCGTCGCCCTCGAGCGTCGTGAGCGCCACGCCCAGGTCGCCGCCCTCCCAGATGAGCTGGTACTCGAGGATCTCGTCCGTGTCCGAGTCCACCACGGACTCGACGAAGCTGCCCACGAGATCCTGGTACTCGGCCGCCTGCTCCTGCATCCAGTCGGGCGCGTGCTCGTCGGTGGCCGCCATCTTGCTCGGACGTCTGCTGCTGCTTGGGGGACGATCGCCGATCCGCTTGTGGTCGACCGGAGGGGCGCCAGCTTCGCTTCTCCTGGCTTTGTTCGTTACTGCGCCCTACGATCGAGCGAGCCCATACAGTTTGCAAGTAGTGACGTGGCAAGACACCCTTGTGATATCGGCAGCACCAAGATTTTTGCGCTCGCCTGTCATGCTGGGGGCGCGTTCGTCTGTCGCCCGACGGCCAGCAGACAGAAGGCTGGCGTGCCGAGGGTCTCCAGCGCAGCGGCATTACACGAGGGCTCGCGCCGCGGCGGCGGAGCAGTGCCGTCTCGGTGGAAGCTCCAGCTCCATACCAGCGCGCGAATGTGCGACAGCAAGTTGCTTATGATCCCGGTGCTGTAGCGCTGCAAATCTATCAGCTCGGCAAAAGTTTGACGCTCCGATTTGTAGGTCGAGCAAGGGAGTCCGCTCTCAACTCGCAACTGTGTCGTGCAGCCAGCCAGCACGTTGCCACGCTCGCCTAACCGGTCGATGAACGACAACATCAACACGAGCAAGCTTCAGAAGACCATTGAATTGGGTGACCCCACTCAATATGTACACTATCCCTACGAATAAATTAGCGCTGGAGCTGCTGCACCTGCGCGGAAAAGTCGGAAATGCGCTCCAGGTTGCTCAATAGATGATCCATCTCCTTCGTTGCAGGAGTAACAAAAGACCCGCAGCTGGACGTCGAGCTCGAACGGAGCTGCTGTTGCGAGCGGTGGCGCTGAGGAGAGGAAGAAGTCGTAGTTGGGGCCGTGGAGTGGTTGCTGCTGCTCACTGGCGTTCCTGCATTGCTGCTCCTTTCGTGGGATTGTCGTCTGCTTCTTTGGCTATTGGCCTGCTGGCGTTGAAGCGCCGACACGGTGTGCTCCAATTTTGTGACAGCGGCGTTGCGCTCCTGCAGCTCACGCAGCAACGTCTTCTCGTTGCCCAACAGAACCGCGCAGCGTTTGCGCTCGCTGTCCAGTTGGTGCTGAAGCGCCTCGATCTCTTCGACCAGCTCGGTGGTGTGGTCCTCCACGGCTGTCTTCATGTCCTCGCGAGACTGCACGAGAAGCCGCACACGCTTCACAGCCTCGTCGCGCTGTTGCTTGACGACGTTGTAATCACTGCGAACGTGCTCAAGCATTTGCCGAAGCTTGTCGATTTCCACTTGGTAGCTCTCCTTCAAGCAGGCAAGATCGATCAGCTTCTGTTGGAGGTCGCGAACGGCATCGGAATCATTCCCCTGTGACGACACACTTGTCCAAGCTCGTTTTCCAAGGTTTTAACCTGGTCCTTGTAGCTCTTCACTTGTGAACTCAAGGCAACCAAATCTGTCTGGTCCACCTTCGCCTGCTTTGCAATTGTAATCACCTTCTCGCCGAGTTCAAAGTTGCGCTTGCCGGCACTTTCGATGCGGCGTACCAATTGAGCCACCTCGCGCTCCATCGTCTTTCGCTCATTGAGCAGCTTTTGCTCGAGACTGCTTCTTTCTTGACGCCCACTCTCAAACGATTGAGTTACTGTTGCCAGTTCTCCGTCAAGACGGGCGATTTCTCGCTGGAGAGACTCCAGCTCTTGGTCTTTGCCGTAGAGCGAGGTCAGATAATTGCGCTCTCTCGTCCGATTTCGCTCCCTCATCTTCAAGCGAGTCAAGATGCTGTTTGAGAGACTGTTTATCCTGCTCCAGTTGATCGATTCGAGCACGAAGACCTTCCGCCTTCCGCACTTCAGCTTCTACTCGGGCTTCGCAGCGCAATCGAATATCAGTGACGTTACCCTCCCAAGACTCTTTTTCTTGCTCAAGCAGCGATACTTGTCGCTCAGCTTGCTTCAGCAATGCAAGTGTCTCCTCCTTGCCCAGAAGTTGGCGGTACAGGTCGTCAATCTTCTCGCTCTGACGCGTGGAAGTCTCGTGGGTTTGACGGTCCGAACGTTCCAACTCCTCCGTCAGCGTTCGCCGTTCCTCTTCGAGAGCGGCATTTTCCTTTTAATGTGATTCAACTCGACCCGCAGCTTCTCAAGCTCTTCGTGCGCAGTGGCAGCGCTCTCTTCGTCATTGAGTAGTTCCTTGAACCCAAAGTCAAGCTGCTCTGCAAGTGCGGTCCGGCACTGCTGAAGTTGTTGGAATTTGGTCTTGGACTGGTCGAGCTCCAATTCTAGTCGTCTGATCCGCTCTTGGAGCTGACGGATGTCATACGCTGCTTGCTTTTGTTTTTCCTCACCTCGAACAACCTCGGCTTCGAGATTGCGAGCAACAAGATCCTTCTCCGCCAATCGTCCACGCAGCGCAGTGAGGTCCTGCTTCAGCGACTGCGTTTCATTGCGCATACTTTCCTTCTCGTGCATGAACTCGCTTCGAAGACGCTCCTTCAGCGAGGCAACTTCTCTGCGCAACGTCGACACCATCACGGAGTGGTCTTTCACCGACAAACGGGACTTGGTCGTTTGCAATTCCGTCCTAGTGGTGTCTAGCTCCCGCTGCAAGCTAGCGATTCGAGCCTGCAGGTCTTCCTTTTCTCGCTGCAAGGTCGATACCAACGCCAGCAATTCCTGTTGCTGTGCCTCGATCTCCTTCCTGGAGGAATCGTCCGAGACCTGCAACTGCTCTCGCAGCAGCATCATGTCTGTCGTGTTATCCAGTTTCAGTCGCATCTCCTTGATCTCGCTGTTCTTACGTTCAATTTCTAGTTCAGCAGTTGCCACCTCAGCAGTTGACGTCACCAATTTACTCTGTAGATCCTGGATCTGCTTCTCTTGCTGCGTGTTATCCTGCTCCAACTTGTGAATCTTGTCCCTGACACTTTTGATCTCTGTAGTGCCGCTACTCGGTCCCGATCCTCCCAGCAGACTCTGCAGCTCCGCCTTCAGTCTCTCGTTTTCCTCGCTAGCTGTCTGCAAGTTCTCCATCTCCTGCTGCAACCGGTCGCACTCCTGCGCCTTGTCCTGCAGCTCGTGCTCCAGTTCGATGCACCTGGTCTGCACCTCGGCCTCTTTCCGCTGCATCTTGATCTCCAGCTGCTCAATGGCCTGGCTGAAGCCCGTGAGCGTCTTCTTGGCGTCTCTGAGCTGCTTCTCCAGCTCCTTCTTCTGTCTCTCGAGCTTGGCTCTCTCCTTGTCCCAGTAGTTCTGCTGGGCCCTCGCAGTGTCAAGCTCCTCTCCTAGCGCACGGTTCTCGCTGGCCAATTTGGCCACGGAGGCGGAGGCGTTACTCCCATCCTTGCCTAGCGGCAGGCAGCGCCGCAGCGTCTGCAGCTCCTGGCGCGTGCGCTCCTCACGCTGGCGGTAGAACTCGACCTGGCAGCTCAGGGCCTCGATGGTGCCCTTTTGCTCGGCGTGTAGCTGGTCCAGTACGCTGCCGAAGAAGCTCGGGTCGTCCGCGAACTTGCTCGCACTGTTGTTGCTGGCCTTGTCGCCTAGACTCGAGCTCGAGCTGCTGCTGTGGAGCACCATGGCCACGGTATCGACTCGCGCGCGCTGCGACCCGGCCTCTGGAATTTGAAAAGATGTTTGCGCGGGATGTTTTCGCGCGTAAAAATATTTTGAAATTCGAGTACGCAAAGAAGTGCGGAGATGCTCGGAAAAAACTCGTGGTGAGCCGAGAAGGGGAACTCCCAAGCAGAAGGGAATCCGACAGACAGCACAAGGAAGACCATGGACTCGAGCGAGCTGGCGGCGCGTGTGGACCAGCTAGAGGTGGCGCAGAAGCAGCAGAGCGAGCGCGTGGAGCAGTTGCAGCAGAAGCTGCAGAAGGCCACGGACTCTCGCGAGACCTTCTACCTGACGACGGCCATCCACTACACCAACGGCCTGCCCCACATGGGCCACGCCTACGAGAACGTGACGTCCGACGTCATCTGCCGCTACCACCGTGTCTTCGGCCGCGACGTGTACTTCCTCACGGGCACGGACGAGCACGGCCAGAAGATCGCGCAGACGGCTGAGGCCGCGGGCGTGACCCCGCAGCAGCTCGTGGACAAGTACGCGGGTATCTTCCAGCAGCTCACGCGCGACCTCAACATGAGCAACGACAACTTCATTCGCACCACCAGCGACGTGCACAAGAAGTTCGCCCAGTGGCTCTTCCAGCAGGCCATGGACAAGGGCGACGTCTACCTCGGCAAGTACGAGGGATGGTACAACGTCCGTGAGGAAACCTTTGTGACCGAGACGGAGGCCCAGCTCACAGACTACAAAGACCCCGCCACGGGCACCCCTTTCAAGAAGATGCAGGAGGAGTCCTACTTCTTCAAAATGTCCAAGTATCAGGACCGTCTGGTCAAGCACATTGAGGAGAACCCGACCTTCCTCCAGCCCGAGGTGCGTCGTCAGGAGCTACTGCGCCGCCTGAGGGAGCCACTTCAGGACCTGTCCGCTTCGCGCAACACCTTCACGCACGGCATCCCGCTGCTCAACGACCCCAAGCACGTGCTGTACGTGTGGTTCGACGCGCTGGCCAACTACCTGTCAGCTATCGGATACCCGGATGCACCCAACGCGCGCTACTGGCCCGCTAATGTGCACATCATCGGTAAGGACATTACGTGGTTTCACTGCGTTATTTGGCCATGCATTCTGATGAGCACGGGCATCCCACTCCCCAGCGCGTGTATGCGCACGGATTCGTGAACGCCAAGGACGGCTCCAAGATGAGTAAGAGTATCGGCAACGTCATTGACCCGTATGAAATGATCGGCAAGTACGGACTGGAGTCGTTCCGCTACTTTATCGTGCGCTCGGCCAAGTTTGGCCAGGACATGCCCTTCTCCGAGGACGACCTCATCAACATTCACAACTCGGAGCTCGCGGATAACTTGGGCAACCTGGTGCACCGCACCGTCAACATCTGCAAGAAGTATTCGAACGGCGTCGTGCCTGACGCCAAGGCGGACAAGCCGTTCGACATCTACGAGCTGCTGCAGACCTCGGAGGCCTCGTACAAGGAGTTTGCGCTACAAAACGCGTGCTTGGCGATCGTGAACGCGCTCAAGGAGACGAACAAGTACCTGACAGAGAAGGAGCCATGGCATATGAAGGAGAACGAGCCCCGTCTGGTGGTCGTGCGTACTTGTCTGGAGGCCATCTACGTGCTGGCGCACTACTTGAGCCCGATGATCCCGAAGACGGCCGAGACTATTTTCGAGAAGCTTGGCACGGCCTCGACTACGCTGACGGCACTGTCCCCGGAGTACAACAACCTGAAGCCGGGCACCGCTGTGGCCGTGGGCGGCATCCTGTTCAACAAGCTCCTGACGGACGAGGAGAAGCAGAAGCAGGCGGAGGCCGCTGCAGCTAAGGCCAAGCCTGCCAAGGCCAAACCCGAGAAGGCGGCCACGCCGCTGTTCGCGTCGCTGGACATTCGCGTCGGCGTCATCTCGAAGGTGTGGAAGCACCCCGAGTCGGAGAAGCTGTACTGCGAGGAGATTGACGTTGGCGAGGAGGAGCCCAAGCAGATCGCGTCGGGCCTGCAGGCGTTCTACTCGCTGGAGGATATGCAGAACCGCAAGGTGCTGGTACTGCTGAACCTCAAGCCGGCGAAGCTGGGCGGCTTCAAGTCGCACGGCATGGTGCTGTGCGCGTGTGACGAGGCCCACGAGAATGTGCAGTTCGTGGAGCCGCCTGCCGACGCCAAGGTGGGCGAGCGCGTGAGCGTGGCGTCTGAGAGCGGCGAGCCGCTGTCGGCGGCGCAGATCAAGAAGCAGAAGGTGCTGGAGAAGGCCTCGCCGGACCTGCTCACGGACGACAAGTGCGTGGCAACCTACAAGGGCGAGCCCATCATGACGTCCGCCGGCGCGTGCACCGTCAAGTGGCTGGCCAAGGCGCACATTAGCTAGGTGATTGTCGTGGAGCATGCAAAGGCCTTGAGGCGCTAAAGCAGCCTTCTATCGGGCTGTGTATCGGTGAATATGGCTTCCAACGCAAAGAACGAGATCGTTGTGCCCCTCTATCACGCTCTTCAGTCTACCGGAGCGCTGGTGTGTTGCAGTAGTATTCAAAAGGCAACTTGCAGAGCCTCTGCATTGCGCAAAAATTCTCAGGCTGGGGACAACCGACCTTTTCGTATCCCGCTGTCGGGGCTATGGGGGATGCCGGGGCCGACAGGCCCCGGGATCCGATAGTTGGCCCCCCGCCCCGAAGGCGGAGAACGCCTTTTCATATTTTTTGTTCGTGTGGCAGTGGTCGTGGCAGGACCGTCGCTGGTGGTATCCGCTAGGGGCAGGAAGTGCTCACAACCAAGGAAGCTTGTCCAGAATGCCATTCAAGATCGAGCATTTCCCCGGTGATGAATATGCCTGAAAGTTGTTACGAGAACGCCAAACTTGGTACTCTCTTTGATCACCCTTACTTAGTGTAGGTCCCTGAGTGTCGAAATCCGTCTCAAGTGCCATACTGCATCAATAAAGGCTGTACTTGTACAGTGCTGCTATTAACTATAGGCGCACTCGATATGTGTTTCTCCCGCTCGACAGAAGCTGTCTTGAAAAGCGCTACACCCCACAGAACACGCTCAAGTGATGCTTCCTACGGCCCTGTATTGTATTTGCGCGAACGACAATTGTTGCAGTCACACGATAAAAATTGACGGATTTGGGGGTGTTCCAAACTATAGGCGCACTAGCTTATTGGGCCAATTTTGCAAGAACTACTGCTTTTTATTGGCTGAAAATTGCACCACTAGTTCCCCTGTTTAAGGGGCGTTGCTGACCACAATCTCGAGGCTTGGGGGCTCTCCAAAATGCCAAGGGGGCCAAGGTTGACCGAGGAGGAGAAAGGTCGCGTTTTGGCTCACCACCGAGACGGCAGAAGCAACAGGTGGATCGCGCATGAGCTCAAGCGCAGTGAACATGCTGTACGAAACGTGTTGAAGTCTCGTTCTGCTAGAAAACCATCAATAAAGGTCGGAAGGAAGGCTAAATGCACAAAGCGCATGGCCCGCCGAATTTTTCGACTCGCCACCGTGAAAAGTTTTCCTCCAAACGCGTGTCGGAGGCGATCGATAGCGTTCTACGTCCCAGTACGATTCGTAAGCAGCTCAATTCGTCTAAACTGGCCAAGTGGATCAAGCGTAAACCGTCGCCGGCCATCAAGCCGCACCACAAGGTCGCCCGAGCAGCTTTTGCCGCTAAATTTTTAAGTAAAACCAGGATTTGGCGCCGTATTGTTTTCAGTGACGAAAAGAAATTTAAATTGGACGGCCCTGACGGCTACCAGTACTACTGGCATGACGTCAGGAACGACCATGAACTTTTCTCGAAGCGAGCGAGTGGGGAGGAAGCGTGATGGTGTGGGCGGGCATGAACTATTTTGGAAAAACTGAGATCGCTTTTCTGGAGGGGAGACAAAACTCTGAATGCTACACTAAAACGCTGGACGCGTATCTTACGCCTTTTCTCGAAAACCTTCGGGAAAACCATGGCATTTCCAGACCGATTTTTCAACAAGATAACGCATCTATTCACGAATCACGATTTACTAAGGCTCACATTGAGGCGCTGGGGATCCGTAAGCTGAAGTGGCCTTCTAAAAGTCCAGATTTGAACCCGATAGAAAACGTTTGGGGGCAGTTGGCGTGGTCTGTGTATGAAGGTGGACGGCAGTTCGATTCTAAAGAAGAATTGAAGGCTCAGATCACTCGTAGCTGGAAAAACATCAAACAAAGCTACTTACGGCATCTCGTGGATGGCATGCCCACCCGAATGGCTAACGTTGTCATCAAAAACGGCGGTCCGATCGACAAATAGGTTGGAGATTAGCATGTGCGCCTAAAGTTTAGAACACCTAATAAATCTCCATTTTGCTTTTTTCCTACATTGGTTGCCCTTTCCAAAACGAGACCACAGAGGCGTCATTTGCATCACTCGAGCGTGTTATGGTGGGCGTGGCACTTTTCAAAAGCCTTTAGTCGATCAGCAGCTAAAAATATTGTGTGCACCTATAGTTATTAGCAGCACTGTAGTCCACGTATCAAGGAGTACAAGCAGCGGCGTGTCGAAGACATGGATTTTAAGTTTGATGTGTTTTACGCAAAGTATCAGTGCGGTGGAGAAAGTGGAAGTTACTTTTCGACGCTGAGCAAAGGATTTGTTCACAGCAACTCCGACGTGATGCTGCATCTGCCTTTCGTCATCAGCAAGAAAGGTGGTTACTCAAAAAGCATGATGGAGCACGTTCACGTCGGTATGGTGTCACCGAACGGATTGTCTTGGGCTTTAACGAACCTGGTACGTCGCCGTACTAATCGTTACTACCATCTGCTGATTCTGTTTGGTTGTGGGAAATGCCGAAATCATGAGCTCAATCCTTACTATCAGGCCCCAACACCTCCTTCAGTTGATGAGTATCTTAAAGCCAATAGTGTCACGGAGAATCACACACTTGCTGGTGCATGGCTCAGCGCTACTGAGATTTATGGGACCATTTGCGAACGTGTCATGAAAATTTGTACTGTGAAAAGGTAATACGAATGGATCACTCAGCCAAGTTTTGCAAACGAATTAAGGAATGGAAATCAACTGGAAAACGTGAAAACCTTCTCGACGTGAAGCTACTGTTATTGCTGCAGAACGAAGCCGGACAAATTATTGGCCGCAGGCTTACACGATCGGAGAATAATGAAGAGACAGCGCAGTTGCTTCTTGATGTTCGTCAACAACTCAACCCCTGCGGTGACAGTGATGAGATATTTGTCGTAAGCGATAAATCTGACGCTGTCAAAAATATGATTGCAGAAGTCTTTGGTCCTAGAGTGTTGGTCAAGCAGGACCCATTCCACGTCATCCAAAGATTTACAGACAAAGTAAAAGCTGGTGCTGGAAGGATACGGCTATCAAAGCTGCTGCACGAGGCGCTGTACTTTGTGACCGGCGAACTCCGTCCCCGGATGAAATGGAACGTCGTTTGGAGGAGGCGGTGGGCACTGTTAGTCAGGACGAGATTACGAATTCCCCAAAGGAATGGGCAGGGTCCATGAACAAGAGTCGTTCTTTGGTTCGCGGTGGGTTTTTGTCTGTTGACCAAAACACGTACACTGAAAAAGGAACCGCTGTGAAAGTTGTGTCTACTAGCCAACTAGAAGGTTTCCATGCTGGTCTTAAGAAATTGCTTGCTCGTGACGTATCTATTGACGTTGAGCTTCGAATCTTGGATATTTACATTGTACAGCACAATGTTTCGGCCGGGGTCGAATTTGATCGAAATCCACACATGGGACAACTGGACCTGATCACCGCCTGTAAGGCAGCCAACGCCACTACCGATATCCTCAAAACCTCACCACAGCAAGAGTATCCCCTTGGCTTGCTCTCATCCCCACCGCGTGCACCGCAGTATCGAGCGACTTCGAAACTGGACTTCGAATTCAATTCTTGGAAAGACATGTTCAGAGATACTCGAATTGATCCAGTGCAGCTGGAAGCAAACTTAACTCAGTCGCGTCAACATCGCCGCTCAATTGAAGAGCTGCTGATAATGTGATCGACGGCACTGCAGGATGGGAAATTAGACCGAAGGGAGTTCTTTTGCTCGCTGCAGCTCGACGAAAAAGAGCATGAAGGAAATAGTATTTTTCGCTTGAGGAGACGGAGCTTCTGCGGCAAATTCTCTTGGAACAACAAGCTACTCGCACGTCTTGGTCTGAATGCCCGCTTGTTACGACAATCATGTACAATCTCGCGGTGAGCACAAGCACCAACACTCAAATCAAACTCCAGCGCCGAAGTTTTATAAAACTATCGCGACGCATAGATTCTATCGGTAAACAACCCTCGACTTCCAACAGAAGCTCACCGCCAAACATTTTTCTTTTCAAGAAGCAAGATGAGTGCGATGGGGATCCTTCAATATCGGAGCAAACACTGCAAATTGATCTTTTCAACGCTCTACAAAATGCAAACTTCATCACTCGGAAAAAGCAGACGTTCTGCCGGGTGCTTGACTTCGCAAGCCACATTTGCGATGGCATTCGCTTATTTTCTGCCCGCAAGGTCGAGTTGAAATGGGATTCGCTACGCAAGTCCAGCGCGAGATGCGACGCACTAAAAATTAAATTGAAAGTGCCAGCGTCAGTGTTAAGATCTCTTAGCATTCCGGCAAGCAACGTCTTACCGTCTCAACAAGACCTTGCCACAGTATTTGCACCAATTCAGGGCGTGCCAGAAGTTGAAACAGGGCAACTCGCCTCGAATGGTAGCGAAGATCTCGTAGGTAACGCTGGAGCTGGAGCTAGAGTGCACCAGGAAAACCCTCAACAAGACATAGCTGCCAAATCCTTGCAGCAACAAACAGCGTGAGCCGAAAAGCTCGATCACCTCCGCTAGTTATTTCCGATCGTGATCTTGACGAGCTTAGGGCCATGGCCGAGTCGCTCAAAGGCTCTTACACCAAGTGAAACACTCTTATTACCGAATATAAGAAGCGGTACCCGGACCAACCAGTCGGCAAAGAGCAGCTACGCAGCAAGATCAGAGCTCCAGCAAGAGCAAAACAGCGTCAGCAAAAGAAACGCGAGAGAGCTCCAGAGCAAAGTATACCTAGTGACCAGGCGATTAACTCGAAGCGAGTGACGACAGACACCTGCGCCAGTTGCCAGAAGAAGCACTAGAAGTGCGGTGATCGAAGCAACCCGTCCTGCACGAAGATTACACAAAGCAACCGATTAACAAACTACTATTATCGAAAATAATAACTGTCACGAATGCTCTACATTGCACTTTGTGTCTGACACGCCGTACAATACTGGGCGCCTGAGGACGGGACAAGACTTGGGCAAACTTGGGCAAACCTGGGCAAACCTGGCCAAAGCGAGGTCGGGACAATCCCCAGTATCCCCTACCGCCCCGCTGTCGCGGAGCGGGATGGTGCGGCGTCACTTACGTGGCAGGCTAAGCCGCGCGGGGTCCAGCGAGCCAGGGGCCCCCGAGCAAATATTACCCCAAGGAACTCTTGCCGAGGAGGAGGAGTGCTTGGTATATGGATACGACACGAACCGTTCCTGAGGCCAAGTAGAGTTGTGGGCGGCTGCTAGACGGGTAGGAGTAGGGTGTGAAGAAACATATATATATATTGGTTCACATCTACACTTGTCGGTGTACACGTTGATTTACAGTAGGTTGCAGCATGTGTCAATCCTGCTACAATTTATCAACTCCCCATGCAGCTTTCCCAAGCAAAATCCCCATCGTCATCGTCTCGCTCCTCCATGTCAAGGACGTCAAGTGAATTATCGAAGTAGTCTTCGTGGTCAACCTCGTCCAGCTAGCTGCTGTTGCAGTATGTGAATGCTAACTTCTTCACAGTGGTTGCCGACAACCGATTGCGCCGCTTGGACCAAATGAAGGAGTAGACGCTCCACACGCATTCTGCAGCAGCACTGGAGGTCGGGACACAGAGCACTCTGATTGCAATAGGGGCCAAAAGTGGGAAATGCTTTCGCCCGTGCTCGTACCAATACTCACAACCCATCATTTCTGTGTAGACGTCAAACATCCTACTGGCGCAGGTGCTCTCCTTGGCTATATACGCCTTCAGTTCTGACTTGCACTTTTTCCTGAGCTTCGAGTCGGGATACTCCGTCAGTATGACATGCTTCAACGCCGTTTTTGTGTCTTCGTTATCTTCATAATCCCATCACTCGATCGCGTACCCACGGGACTTGTGTGGCGCAGACCCGGCAATTTCCAGTCTTGTTGATGCGCTTCTTCAGATAAGAGTTGATGTCGAACATCAAGGGGTCCCGGGGAAGTGGCCTGCGGCACCAAGGCGAAGGCGTCGGACGAACGGATTGCTGGGGTGGCCATCTTGGTGAGCAGGAGACGATCGTGCAGGGAACGCAGGCGAGGACAGTTAGCTGAGTCTGGGAACTTGGTTAACGGTAGAACTCCGTAACTGTAGCTGGAATACGACGCGGTTAGGATCTCGAGAATGCTCTCCCAACTGCGTCCTCGACATGAGATAACTTCAACTCCCTGCAGCAGTTGGTAATTCACTTAAGTGCGGATCTCGTTGAAGCGGTCTCGTGCACAAGCTACATGTCGACAAATTTTACTACACACGAACAACACGTACACCTTCAGTGTTTCCCATCTACGTGCAGGTGTTGACGGCGCACCCTAGGTAGGAGTCGATCAAAGCAGAGTAGAGGTAGCCTTGTTACGCAGTTAGTGTCTCCTGTCCGAGACCGAGTAAACGCAAAAATGAGTAGCAAGATAAACTATCGGTGCTGCCTACCGGAGACACTCACGTTCGCAGCCAGTCATGCGAAGATCCCTGTCGACCGTCCTTGTCATCCTTCTCTGCTTGGCCTGCAGCTCGCTGAAGCCCGGGCAGCGCTTCTCCTCACTGCCGTCTGCTCCCGCAAACCAGACCCCTTTGTAGTCGATACCCCGTTCTTGGTCAGGTCACGCTCGAGCTCCGCGACGCCCTGCCATCCGTCCCCGACAAAGCACGCTCTGCCGTTCTTGGTTGTCGTCGCCAAGCGCTTTCTGACCCCTTCGCTCTCCCTTTTGGCACTTAATGGATTAGTGCAGCTCTGCCGAGCCACTTCTCCCAGGCCTTAACGCATTATCCACCAATCGCTGTGCAGTGTGGTAAAGCGGTTTTCCGGAAATGGGGTCAAGACGGGAACCTAGCATTCTGGATCCAGACTCAGATCCCCGAATTAGGTATGAGTACATCGCGGAAGCAATGGATCCAAGCATGGGTGATCCAGACCTGCAAGTGAGACCGTTCCAGGCGTGGATCTGGCACACTGGAGGACTGATCAAGCAACAACTTCCAGTGGCAGGTATAGAAATGGTGCAGATAATAGGTTTTGGGATGGGATCTCCACGGATCCACTCATAATTTGCTTAATACAGAGTCGAATTTGGACGATGTTAGAGATACTGGAAAGAGATTCGGGTAATTATATTTGACCAGTGAAAACCTACGATAATGCATTCCAGATGGCGTGGTTATTTTCATCGGATGGGGACATCTAAATAAATGACGACCGTATTAAGCTGTGTGGTCAACACTAGTCTATATTTCTGAAATTGAGGTCAGTTGTGGACGACTCGGTTGCTTTCCTGAAGCACTGTGCATTTCCGGTGCGCTCTAGTATCGCACGACAATAGTTCAATGGATGGATTATAATGTTATCTACATTGACCTTTGTGTTGGCATCACAAATCGATACTGTTGACTTGGGTAATTGCTTTATACATGTAGCGTAAGCGCAAGTATGGCACGATTTGATAGAGTGCGCCATCCCACTTGGTACCTGCCAGTTTGATCTCGAGGACAGCAAGACTCTAAACACTACAGGAATGGTAGTCGTTTTGCTTGCACCTGTCAAATTCCACAAACTCGAGAGCGTTTTCCATGCCTAGCATCGGTGCGATGGTGTAGCTCACACTTGTCGTGAGGTCTTTATAATTCGAACGGAGCTGCAGCGGATCAAACAAACGACAAACTCTGGCCGGTTTGTCGATAAAAAGGCACATCAGTGTCCCCCAGTATTTATGATGCCGATCACACGATCCCGATTCGGATCGCCTGCTCCGAACCCTCCAGCAGTTCGTCGCCTCTGTTCTAAACCAGCCAAATCGTGATAGCTTAGATTCACCACTCCCACGCCAGCGTATCGCTCTTTTAGTGTCATCATTCCGGCGATGATAGATGTGGTGCTCACCACACATTTTCTCGATACGCGAGTAATCTATGTCCTGCGGTCACCTCACCGCCAATACTGACTGATTCCTTTAAGTTCATGTTCAAGACAGTTTCCTTGTGTATTTTCTGTAAACAAAGTGAGCATCAGCGGTTAGACAATTCGCTCATATCATGTATCATGAAGTTGCAGTGCCTACCTTTGTGACATTACTTGTATCATTGAACTGACTGCAAAGATCACCCACGCACCACTCAACGGTATCAATCTATTGTACCGTAAATTGAACCACTCGAAAGTTGCTGCGGGCGTCACAAATATTCGCCATCGCCACCAACTGATCCAAAGTAGCATATCCGTAGTTTGGCCAATACGCCAGCTGCTCGTAGTCTCCAGTAGCTTCGATCGCGTCAATGGCTTGGTGCAATTTGTCTAACTGAGGAATAGAATTGATAAAGGGAGCACTTTTTCCAGTATTGAACGGTCTGAGCACTGGTGTGCCGTCAACCTCAACGTCAGGCAGATCCAGAGCGTTAACGATGCCCTGAGCATCGCTAGTGTTGTAAGACATCTCAAGCAATGCAGCCACATCGTTCAATTTAACCTTCTGCGTCTTGTTGCCGTCTTGAATTTGAATTGCCAGTTGACGGGCGGCTTTAATCTCCTTCGCACCAGCAACACGCTCTTTGACTTGCCGCGAGAGGCCCGGAGTACGCGGTGGAGAAGTAAATGTGAACGGGGCATCCTTTGTTCCGAGCTGTAGATCGTTTGGTGCTGTTCGGTTGGCGTCCGGTGCAGATTTGGTGCCGTGAGTTTTTGGTATCGAAGTAACAACGTTTGTCACCTCCGCCAGATTGTGCCTTCAACTCAGCCTTGGCAGGCACCTCGTGCTTCTCTTCAAGTGGCTTTGTGTTGCGTGGTTCACATTTAAGCAGCGATGCACAAGAGGTTTGTTTTGGCGATTCCAAACCGCAAAAGATAGTTGCGACTGACGTATAGCGCCTACAGACGATGCTTGCGAAAGACCTGGAAACACCACTTGGCAGGGATGCGTCGCAAACTCGGGAATAGTTCCATTCTGCAGAGACTGATAGAAACTCTCCATCCACTCCATCGCCACTTGAAATGTAGGCGTTAACTGGAGTGTCAGGCAATCCACAATTTTGTCTGCAATCTCCTTTGCACGGATGTATTTGTCACCATAACGGACTGCAGGCTGCGCGTGGTCTTGGCTGGACAAGATGTGAACAACAACACCCAGTCCTACATCACCTTGCGTGATGTCATTCACGGAGCTGTGAGTCACCCACCGACTGGAGATCGTCTGCATCGGCGGTATGACAGACTCGTAATTGTGTCGACACCAGAAAAAACATCACGTGACGACACGGAAGCAAACAGGTTTTCTGAATATGCAGTCGCATCGATTTGCCTAGCACAATAACCTGTTAGTGATCACACCATATTTCCACAGAATGTACCGGAAAATCACCTTATCGAGGCATTAATCGTGTACGTGGTTTGCGTAGCTTGGTTCGTCAGCACAACTCTTCCTGGTGTTGTAATGTCGATTTCATACGCTGCATCTGGCCCAGTCGCATATGTGTACTGCTCTGCAACTAAATCGAACGCGTAGTTGCTCAGCTGCAGTGCAACCGCTGACAGCTCTGGGGTCTCATCCGTTTGAGGTCAGTTTCCGACCATGTGGTAATCCGCGATGTACCGCTCCTCCGCGTAGTTTTGTAGGGTGATCAGGGTGCTTGTGAGGGCGTCAATGGTGAATGAGGATTTCACGACAAGCTTGATCTTGCCCCCATTTTGGTCTCAAGTCGGTTGTTGGTGTTGTTATTCAGGTGGGCCACATTTCCACGTCTGTACGCAACCCATTCGTCTTGATTGCAATCCCAGTTGGCGAGAAAAACTTGAACGACGGGTGCTCTGGATTTCTACCAAGCTTCTCGAGGACGGCTGCCTTTGCATCAGCATACTCTTGCCGACTCCGAGCGTAAATCAACGCGCTGATGAGTCCTTTGATAGCTTTCTTGGCAGCTGGAGGAGCAAGCCGCGCGACCTGTTTCTTCAACCAAGTCGCAACATGCCACTGGCACAACAACTGGCGAGCTTGAGGAAAGGCTTCCCGGAGTACGTCTTTTCATGCATTGCCTTGTCCGTGACTACAACTTGAATGTGTTTGCAGGCAGAATTATTGGTGGCGAAAACCTTCACCGCCTTGCGCAGATTCTGCTCATCCTCATTTTGCACTAACGCATGTTGCACGTACTGTCCCTGCGAGAACACACATCAATGCACAACGTTAGCTAGATGTATTTCCAATCCATCCAAACGCAACTTCACCTTCCCAAAGACATCGTGAACTGCAAATCTGAAAAGCTTGTAGCGGTTGGAATTTGTGTTGTGTGTTGCATCGACTAATAACACCTCCGGAAACGCTCGGAACAAGCGCTTCATCCGTGCACTCTGGAAAATAACAACTTGGGTTTTGGCGGAGTTCTCATCAACCAGTATCTCTGTGGAGTCCCCAGCGGCTTGAGCGCAAAACTCATCCAGAAGCCTTCGAGTGCGCTTCGAATCCGTCAAACCTTTATAATTTCGCTGAGCAATGATCTGGACCATGTTGTGAACGTCTCGCAATGTTGTTATCTTGTCTGGGACATCGGCACAACAATTAGCTTATACAGAAACAACACCGTATATGCACAAAATAAGCACTGGACGTACCAGTGCGACTTCGAAGATATTGCAAGATCCCTTGCACCGGAGCTCCAGCTTTATGGAGCGTTGAAACGTCGTTCCCAAACTGCGGGTTCTTAATCGTCCGGTCCTCCGCGTAATTTTCCCATTGGTATTTTGTAACGCGATGGTTGTGACTGCCGCTAGCCTTCAATGCCACAAACCAATTCGAACCTCGTGTTCTCGTCACGCGCGCATTCACACGAGCCGTACATCCTGTGGCATGAACCAAGTGGCGCCCCCTCTCACCCACCCCGCGCTTCTTGAAATTGTGTCCGTGTGTGCATTTCAGCGTTTTGCAATATATACCCATCTTCTATGGAATGAGATTCAAAGACTCATCGTCCAACTCGGGACCCCTAAGGAAACGTTCTTGTTTTTCTTGGCAGCTTTCAGTTTCTTCTCGCGCGCAAGACGCCGAACCTGATCGTTTCGACTGGCGACTGATGTGCTTGTCCGGCTGGAGAGCTGCTGAAAGGTCTTTTCTTAAACACCTGCAAAAGCTTTTTCAAAATTTTCCCATGTAGACCAGCGCATTGGAAATCCATCCAAAACCTCAATGCATTCTAAGCTCGAGTTATCACTAATTGAGTCAGCGGTGGTCTTTGGAATTGCTGTCAATTTCCGGTTTGTTTCCGGTGCCACACCGGAATAAACATCTTCACAGTTAGCGGTGCCCCTGGCCTTCATGTCGGGATCGCTATCGTTACACTTGTCGCCAGCACCGCTCTCGTTATCTTCACAGCTGCAGGATTCCTTGCAATCAGAGTCATCATTATCTGAGGGGGTTCTTCATCATCCTCTTCATCTAGTTGATGGAGTACCTCGGCTAGAGCGTCTTCGTCAGTTTGATGTTGCAGCAAAAAGCGCCCTGTGATGTGCGTGTCATCCTCGCACTCCCGCGAATGTCCATATTCAAGGCCATATGCTTACCCCAAGCACAAGCTTTCTGCTCAGCACCACGAGCTTCTGATACAGTCGTCTTCTCTGCTTGAAAAGACTCTAAGAGCATCTCCAACGGTAGTGGAAACTGAAAAATGTGCACGATATTGCACGAAGTGCAAAACTTCGATCCCCACCGGAGAAGTGATAGGGACATGAAAGTAGTGGTAAAGTAACACACCAATCGTCATCGTGCACTTCGCAAATTTCGTAGTGAATAGTCCGCTTCTATTCACTACGATTTTACTAGTGCAAAGCGGCCCCCGTACTGCCCCGTGCCATCGCTGCTCAGCCTCCCACTGCTACCACACCGGCCCCCAGACTGTCAACGCGTTGCCTGCAGGAGGCCTCAGGTATTGAGCCACTCATAGACTGTCGCTGCGCCGTCTCCAGGGGCCTCAGGTGCTGTGCCACCTCTAGACTGGCGGAACATAGCATCCCGCTGTTGCTGCTCCGCCTCCAACAAGCTTCAAGCTTCGCCGAGCCTCTGCGAGATGCCGAATGCTGCTGCATGGACGGCTGATGAGGGCGTGAAGTTGTGCCAGGCTTATCACAACATCTCTGGAGACGGAGCTACAGGGACTGTCCAGGCATCAAACCTGTTCTGGAGCCGCATCTACGATGCGTTCGTGCTGCTCACGGACAACGGCATCACGACCAGAAAAGCTTGCGGCCTACAGAGTCGGTGGTCAGGCGTATTACGCACAGATGAGAGTCTCTACGCGTCGTGCCTTTCTTCGGTAAGATGTTGCTTTTATCTTCCCCATTTCTTTACTTATTATAAAATGTTTAATACATTGAACAGGCTAAGGCAGAGGAGCATAGCGGCTGAATTGACGAAGACTACGTAGAGGAGGCAAAGAATCGATTCACCGCAAAACGAGAGCAACTTAACGCCAGCATACGAATAGCTGCCGCAATCTTTACAACATGATGCACTCCATGCTTGCCTGTACAATCCTTTCTCCGCGAAAAGTAAATGTCTGCGTCACCTAGAGCACTAACCAAAGACAAGAAGAGCTCCTTGCTCATCGTAAATCTACGGCGAAACTGCTCGTCCGTGTAGGTAGCTTTGTTACTCAAATATTGTTTCCAAAAGCGTTTGTAGTCCTGTACATGATCTCGGACTAGGTTAGCACTCCTTCCTGGACGAGAACCTCCACGTTTTTGCTCTTGGACTTCTTGCGACGCCAACGACGATTCGATAACATTACCGTCGTCAGTGCCTTGCAGCTCAAAGAGCTCATCTCAAAGTGTCGTGAGATAAAATAAAATTTGCACTTTTGCACTATATTGCTGTCAGTGGGGGACCTCACGGTAGTGCAACATAGTGCACAATAAACTGTATCGTTTTTAACAAACATCGCTATTCACGTTGCACTATCACGTTTGCACTATGCACTACCGTTGGAGATGCTCTAACGACTGATCGTCCACTGGTAGCACGACAGCCTGTAACCATGACCGTCTTGCGGCCTCAACGCGCTCTTGATGACGCTCACGACGGTCGCGACGGTAAACTTCCGCTCTCTGACTTAGCTCTGCATCTGGAGCACTCTGCTCGACTCGCTCATATTGCTCTGAGTGCTATGTGTTCCAGTCACGCAAATGTTAGCGCGCACCTGACCCGCACGAGCAAGGGAATCAGCAACCTGCATCGCTAAGAGTTGCTTCTTGTAGTCGCGCTGACTACTGCTGCAGGGGAGAACGACGAATGCCATCCAAGTTTCGAAGATCTGCGATTAAGAGATTTGTGTGCACCACATAGAAGCAGAGTTTATTATCCTTACCGACCAGAATCCGGCTCTCCATGCTAACCGGAATCCAACAGAAATTCACCGGGATATGCACATAATATTTTGGTCTTTTCCGGTAGCAGCAGCGTGCTCCGTCGAATTTGCCTTGTACACCACAAGTGCCCTTCCTAGCGCTTAAGACCACGGGATCTACATTGGCCCAGTCAAGCTACGTCGGGATCACCGCGGATCAAGCAGTGCTCGGGTGATCTGGATAATATATTAGCCAGATCGACTCGCAGCCTAGATCCACTAGTACCAAGTGCGGATCCGAAGTCTACTGGAGTTACTACTTGGTCAGGACGACTGATCGACCCTCAACTCCCCCAAGATCACGCTATGGAAGCGTCAAGTAAGGAAAAGGAAGACAACAGTGTGGTGGAGATTTCTCCAAGTTCCGTCAACGAACTGTCGCCTCCGCTATTGGCTGATAAAATGCGTCGAGGTGGACCAATGGCGACGTGAGGCGAAGGTTTGTTGAAGATCGCTATCTCGAGGTGGTCGCTATTGCGAACCATCGCCTAGCCGTTGAATCTTCGGATGGGTAGCTCCGACGGCGACGCTTGTATTTTACTTGATATTTGTATAAAATTATCGGGAAGAGTAGATTTAGGAGAGTAAGAGCCCGTGAGGGCGATACAAAGAGAGCAGAATTTTTCCTTGACTTCCCAAGCGCCCAAGCGTCCTAGGTAAGCACCTTTCCCTGTTGTCGTGGGTTATGCCTGCCAGTGAACTGTGGTGTAGGAATTACTCCACTTGGCAACGCAGCCTTAATATACAGTAGCCCCTGCCCACAACAACACGTCTCGCCCTCTTCCGAAGGTTCGACAAAAGCTGAGGCTTCGCCTGAAGGACGCCCAACTCGACTCACCCAGAGCCAGTCAAACGCACTCTTCTGCGATATTTCGACTAATCAAACAGCGCCACTAGCCCCGGGCTTTGGCTAGGACGCTTGACACACAATAAACGCACTCGAACTCCGGGGTTCCTCTAAAGAGAGGAAGCCACGCCTGGAAAAGCGCTTCCGGAGCCACAGCAGCAGAGCCACGACTAATAGGGGTTGGGCAGAGGCGAATAGGCTCTCCTTGATAATATAGCGGCTTAGCACGCGCCGCGAATCAATCCCTTTCAAGCAACACACACTTCTTGCCCTTGCCAACGAACGCTCGCACACACTGCTCACCGCGTTCGCCGAACTAGCATAATCCAGACACACACACACAAGTCTTACCTCTGGATGTCCAGGAGCTTGTGCGGCTTGAGTAGTCGGTGGAAAATACTGTTCTGTTTAGTATGGCCTTTCGGCCTTATCGTTTCCTATGTCTTTCAGTATGTCCTATACAAACATACAGTGAACGAAGGTTCGTTTTAGATCTCGGCGACCCTCTGCGAAGATTCGAACCGTCACCGTCCACGGGAGTCGCGAAACTTCGCAAGCGCCTACAATAGGACCATCCGACCTAACATAGTCCGGGTTCGTCCTGAACTAGGCGTCCTCTTAAAGCCCAGGTTCGCGGGCCCAGCTTAGAGACGCATTGCCACTATATCCAGGGGTTCGTCAGCATGGCTTTTGGTTCCTTTTCAGTATACCCTTCCGCACCCAATACTGCGAAAGTTCCACTTGCGTCAGCTTCCAACGGGCTCAACCTTCGAACCGCAGCGTAGTGAACAATCGTTATACCACAGAACACAGACCTTTGTGAAATGAGTGTTCGTTTGGTCAGGCCAAGAGTGACGAGTGGTAGTTAGAGTGTATTTTGGTTTGATCCTGTTAAGGGAGTGTTGGGCGAAAGGGCCCTTGTGTGTGGAGTGCTAGTCGCATTTTAATGTGACTTCCAGCCGGAGTTATACTCCGGCGCCCCCGTAAAAGAGTCCACGGGACTAGGCAACCTTCGTCTGCTGGTGCCACGGGGTTTTGAGTGTGTGAGAGAGTGTTTGGACGTACAGACGAAGACTCGTGCCTGTAGCGTCGATTTATACTTGCCCACAGCGTAGACAGCGAGTGGAGGCCACACCGGCTCGGGCAGGGTCGGATCTAGTTTCTTCAGATCACGCCCAACATTCGCCTGACAATCTGGAAGGTGTATTGTTGTGTGCGAAAGCTCGGTGCTACCTTAGCGAAAGTTCAGTGGATTCCTACACCACACCAGCACTACGGCCGGTAGTCGCTTGGGCAACGTCCATCGATGCGCGTGGCCGGGCGGCACCTCGAAGGCGCCTTGGCTCGTGGACAGGTCGCTATCGTAGCTATCGGTGCCCGGAACGCGGGTGAAAGTGGTGATCTCATTGAGCTCCCGCAGGTTGGTCGGACGGCAGCTTCAACGTGCCTCCATTTTTGGCCAATCCCAGTGCAAGATTCTTTTGAGGGACGTCTCAAGCTTTATTGAGCCTTTTGAGAGTCCAGCCAATACATATCCCTTAGGGGCTGGTCGCGCTGGCTGGTGCTGGTTCTCGGTCTGGTGCTCCGAGTGCCCTTGTGTCTAGGGAAGAAACCTCGAGGTTTTGGGTTTGACAATTTCGTTGGCCGCGATCCCAAGCACCGCGATCGCTCAAGATGCTGGTGACCACCAACATGCGCGCGCTCAAGCTCCGCCAACCACATGCGCAGGCTGTGGCGCGAAGCTCAAGAAGCGTCACTTGCCAAGAATCGATCAATCTGCCATGTCCGTCGCCACTGACGCAACGACGGACAGCGCCAAGACGCAAAGTTCCATGACGCCGGCCACGCTCGCCTCCATGATGGCGTCTACTGCCACTTCGCTGCCAACTCTGGCTCCATCAGCTGTGACCGCCGCCATGCCAAGCGTGTCGCCGCCGTTTATTCTCGCCCCCAGGTTGTGGCTGCGCTTCATGGCGAAGCATCCTCGGCTACTCCCGGCCCAAACGTGGCGGCATTGATGGGATACAATGATATCTGGCAGCGCCCGTCGATGGAGAGCCACGTGAATGCTGTAGAGCTGCAGCAGCATGCTGTAAGCTCTGGAAAAACCTTGCGGATGATGGCACGCGTGCTGCGGCTAAAACAGCTTGTGCTGCGAATGAAAAAACCATTAAAAAGGACGAAGAAAGCTTCAAAAGCCAAAGCAAAGAGCAGTCCTTCTATTGAATGGAGTGATGCAATGGTTCGCGAGCTGATGACACTGCGCTACGAGACTTATGCTGAACATTTCGGCAAGGCCAAGAACAACGCGGCAATTGGAGCGTGCTGGGTGCTGCTTACAACTGACCTCAGCGACAGCGTCAGCATCGCCATTTCTACCGAACAGTGCAAGAACAAGGTGAGTTGCCATTATTTGCGCGTACTAGTACCAGAGGTTCTAACATGCTGTGCAATAACTGTTTGTAGTTGAAGTGGCTAAAAACGAAGTGGGCCGAGTACAACGCCGACGTACGAGCGACTGGAAACAAGGAGAGTGAAGTAGTCGAACCTCCAGGGCTGGACTTGATGGAGGCGTTCTGGGCTGGGTCAGTTTATAACCTTATGTGATTTCCTTGACAAATTATTATCTAACAAGAAGCGTTGGTTATTGTGTGACAGATCATCTGGTATGAATGGTCAGACGCTTGCAGACAGTGAGATAGATGGCGCGCCGCTGCTGTCGGAAGACGAGTGTGCTAGCGATGAAGAAACACGCCGTCAATCCCCACGCAACCAACGCAGTAAAAAGCGAAAAACTATGGGCGACAGCTTCGAGATCGGCATGCAGTCGATTGCCGACGGCTTTCAAGCCATGGCAGCAGCCATGCAACCAGCATCTGCTACAGGAGAGAGCGCAGTGGCTGAGAGGCTTGAGGATCGCTTCAACCTGTTGCTACAGCGTCAAGATGAGCAGATGGAGCAGATGCGCATTCAAAATCAAAACCTTGCTGCTCTAGTCGCTGCCCTCACGGATAAAAGCTAGAATACCAACAGTACGCGCCAAAATCAAACGGCGATTCGAGGCTAAAACAGCGCGGCAATGTCATTTCGTTTTTGCGAACCTAGTGTTGCGCGTAGTTTTCTATCGTTGGCGCTGTTTCTAAAAACCTCTCCACCGTCTTCCATCACTTCATGTGCGTATAGTTCAATCGGGGCATCGTCTTGATAGTCCACTAGCAAATTATGTAGCACCAAACACGCTACAATAACACGCACAGAAGCCATCGGCGTACGCTCTTCTAGTGGCTTCTTCAAAATGCGAAAACGCTCCTTTAGCAGCCCGAAAGCGCCTTCGATTGCCATACGCGTCGAGGGCAAGTTAAAATTGAAGGTTGTTTGGGCACGTGTGAGTCTTCCACCTTCATCCTTTTCGCTGCAGGGTGTCATGACTGCAGGCGAGACGCCGTAACCCGAGTCGGCTAAAACGTGATGGCCGCGAGGCAAAGTCTGTCGATGTTTCTTCCGAACCAAGAATACTGGAAAATCTTGGTGTCGCTCCAAGATCCAGGACGGATATCAAAAGATATAAATCGCTTCTTGTGGTCACAAACTGCTTGAACATTGACTGAAGGATAGCCTGTAGTTTAAAGTTATTCATGAACGGTTAGTTTAATATAAAAAAACTGAAAGGAGAAAGTGCTTCACTTACCTTTTCGATTGTACCAGCCTTCAAAGTCGCGGGGTCTGTTGATCGCGATCATGGTTCCATCCATGGCGCCGCAGCAAAATGGGAAACCGCGCAATTGACTGAATCCTTCTACGACATCTTCCCAAGCTTCTGGGTTGTGGTAGAGCGATGCACATAGATCTCATGGCTGCCAATACGCCAACAATAGAGTTAACGTTAACAATACACCATGCTTTTGAGACACCAAACGCCTGTGCCGTTTCCCTATAGCCTCCGCTCGAGCCTAAATGAAATAGTGTACATGCTAAAGCCCTTTCAAAACTATACTTTTTGTACGGCTTTGTCGGAAAATGGACTCGAAGCATGCCGAGAAGCTTCTGAAATGTTGTCTGCGAGCAGCGCAAGTGACGGCAAAACCATGCATCATAACACTGGTCGTCAAGCATAGTCTCAAAGGCAACAGCAGCCTCAAAAGTGAAAACGTTGACAGGTACGTTACTCTGCAGCATAAGTCCACACACAAATGCAACACTTGCAGCCACGGTGTTGGCAGCAAGAGCAACAAAACGGGGCGGCGTAGGCATCGTCAAGTGGCGATTGAAAACTGCACTCAGTGGACACCAGCCAGGCTAGAAGACCGGGTACTCGACGTTTTGTCGAGTTATCAAAATGTCGCGATTTGGGCTATTTAACCTTACCCCTTTGCTATTTGGGCCAATTATCGACCAGTACTCACCTACTCCTAACGACAACACCAGACCGAGAACCAGCACCAGCCAGCGCGACCAGCCCCTTACGTCGCTAGGCTCGTTTTTGTCCGATATAAAAACATGCAGCTTTTGCATGTCTCTCGCAAATCTGAAGTTTCGCCGGCAACACCCGCGCGTCACGAATGGCTCCGCTTCGCAGGCGCCACACTCGAATCTGCAGCACACCCGACAGCCCCCGCGATGGCCCCGATCCACGCGCTGGACGACGAGATGGTGGCGCAGCTGCTGGCCTTCGCGGCGCCGCGCGACGTGGAGGCCTTCACGTGCGCCTCCAAGTTCACGGCGCGCACCGTGCTGCCGCAGTTCCCCGTGTGGAAGGCGCTCTTCGTGCACCGCTGGGAGACGCTCAACTTTGCTCTGCCCGGGGCGCGCAGCGGCAACGTGCCGCTCGTGATCTCCGAGCAGACCCGGACGCTCTTCCCGGACAGCGTCAGCGAGAGCCGCATGTTCCAGCTGCTGGCGCACGCCGTGACGGCGCTGCCCAGCTACGCCGACATCCAACGCACGCGCCAGTACCGAGGCAGCCTCGCGCTCGAGCAAAAGTGAGTGCCACTGCAATTGCTGCTCGTTGACGGCCCATTAACGGTTATGTTGTGTGACGGATCACCATCCAGTGTCGCTTCGCTACACAAGCGCCCGGTCAAACCCAGCCGCGTGACCGAGTTCGGCTTCGACGGCGCCATCCTGGGCGACGACCGCTGTGTGCGCTCCAACGTGCCGTTCCCCACCACCTTCCACGTCGCTGTGTTCAAGCGCAAGAACCCACAGACCGACGCACTCGAGTACCACGTGGGCGTCGTGTCCAGTGGCTACTTTGAAATCTCCATCGTCAAGCGCCTCAAGCTGTCGGCGCGGCGTCTCCACGGCGAGGATGTGGTGTCCGTCGGCCTGGTGACCTCGCGCTTCCCGCTCGTAGACCGCCAGCCCGGATGGGACTTTCGGTCGTACGGCTACCACGGCGACGACGGACAAATGTTCCACTCGAACCGGGGCCGGCAGTTTGGCCCAGCCTTCAGCACCAACGACACCATTGGCTGCGGCGTGCGTCGCAACGTCCGCGAAGGTCGCTCCTTCGTTATGTTCACCAACAATGGTGAGGTGATCGGCAACGACAGCAGCGAGGTCGAGTGCGTGCACGAGCAATGGTATCCGGCCATCGGCCTGGACTGCTCGGACGCCATCCACGTGAATTTCGGCCAGGAACTGTTTGCGTACGACGGCATCGTCGATGAAATGCTTGAAGAGTGTGATGGCAACGTCGAGTTCGTCCACAAGCAGCTGCAATGGTACTCGATCCACGACTCGGACGGTCAGAGCTTGAGCAGCTCCGAGGAGACCGAAGGTTCCTACATCCCCAGCGTGGTGGACGAGCGCGATGGGTACGACGAATACGGGCTCGTGGAGGAATTCGACGGAGGCGAATGGCAGCGGTATGCCGCGTCCGACGCCATTTCGGACACGGAGGTGTGGTGGTCCGAAGGCGAGTGGAGCGACGAGCCGGCCTTCGACTAAACATTGTAGCATACTACTGAGATGGCAACGACACTGGCAGTCGTATAGACAGCAAACAATAGCACTGTACAGATGTATTTCCTTGATAAACTCTCCTTCATGCAAGAGATGTTGCTCAGTTAGCGGCTGCACTTACCTACCGTAGTTTTTAATCTGTGGTTTATCAATTTCTAAATTATGACTTGGTTGCAGTTATACTCCCGTGCCCAAGGTGTGGCAGCTTGGCCGCCATGCTGGACCTGCTGTCGCCGCTGCGGGGCTACATCGCGCAGACGCTGCACTTTTACCTGGGCAAGTACATTGAGGGTATCCAGTTAGAAGGGCTGGGGCTCTTCGGCGGCGACCTGGTGCTCAACGACCTGGAGATCAAGCGCCACGTGCTGCGCGAGAGCCTCGAGATCCCGCCAGCCTTCGACTTCTCGCGCGGCTTCATCCGGGAGCTGCGCATCCACATCCGTGGACGCAGCTGCTGTCGCAGCCCATCGAGGTCAAGCTCTACACCATCGAGTTGATCCTGACGGCCAAGCGCGACGGCGAGCGGCGCCCCACGCGAGTCCCGTCCGTGGATGGCCCACCCAAGTCAACTGCCACCGAAGGGAGCACGGAGGACAAGATCGAACAACCCAAGGCTGGCTGGCTGCACGACACGCTGCAGAAAATCCTGGCCAACATCAGCGTGCAGGTGAACAACCTCGTGCTCAAGTACGAGCACGGCGACGTGGTGTTTTCCATCGCTCTCGGGGTGAGCCTGCTGCTGCTGTTATTGTGGAGTTGTTGGCAATAAGGTAAGAGGTGGAGGGACTGAAGTTTTAGATTTGTTTTACTATGGTTGCAGACTCTTGATTTCTACTCTGCTAGCGAGAAAAAGGGCTGGGAGAGGAGCTTTGAAGAGCTCGATGGCGAGCGACGAGCTATTTACAAGGTGGGGGCGTCGTGTTTGTGTAGAGTATTGGTACCAATAGCTCATTTTCTCCTTTCTCCTGCATGCCATAGCGAATTGATGCGAAGGACCTCACCATATTCTTGGATCGATACACATGTGATGGCAGACCAAAGGATGCGGTTAATCCGGACCTGGTGCGACGAAAAGTGGTCGGGTACGAGATGCCGGTGCTCAGCAGAACATCGGCTTCTGTTCGAGCAAAATTACTGTTATTTCCGAATTTCGTCATGAAAGACCACGATGGTCGCAAAAGCAGACCAACGTCTCCTGTCAACGGATTGCATGGGCCAAAGGAGAGTTACGGAGAAGAGGGCATTATTGATTTGGATGAACTGTTCTCGTATAGGCCGTCAGTCACTTGCGACCCCTTTTACTACTACTCATGCAACCGCGTGGGCGTGGTGCCAATGTACGAAGTCGATATGTTCATCGGTGAACTACTCTTTTCCGTTAGCGACCGGCAACTGGAAATGATCAACCAGCTCATCGACAGTGCAAGCCGCAAGCTCGATCAAGCTCACGAGTGGGATCCGCAAGAAGCCGATGTCGATATCACAGCGACGGCCGGTACACTTAATGCGGGAAAACGGAATAGTTCTACAACGAGTACCCCTGAAGTAGCAGAGTCAATGACTAGTGATACTCAGAGTGGCCAAGACGTTAGGAAGTTGGAGCCGGCTGGAGCGCAGACGTCTTGGTTTGGATGGGCAATCAACGCGTTAGGTACCACGGGAGACGAAACAGACGACGAGCTAGTGACTGAACTACTCGCAGAAACAAGAGGAGCTCTATTAAGGGCCCAAACGCAAAATACCGTCGCTGAAGAGGATCTTCTGATGCCCAGCGGGCCTATCACTAAAACTTTTGCGTGCGGTTGTGCATCCGCTCGGCCTCGTTGACGCTTCGCAAGCACGACGAAGTTGAGAGCGAGATGGAGCAACAAGACACGATGACCGGTGACAGCGAAGAATTTGTTCCGGTTGCAAATCTTGGCATGGTAAAGGTTCCAGTGCAAAGGCGAAAGAGGAAAGTTGCCCGTCCAGCTGCGCCCATTTTGCATTTTTCGCTTAGTTATGTGGCCCTTGAAATGCTGTTAGCTCGGGGCGGAGTTGAGTTTGGAACCGATTTAGTGGTTGAAGTTGAGCAAGTGGAGCTAGTGTCCGCCTCAGCCAGCAATGAACCCGATGACTCCAAGTGTAAGAAAGGGCAAGTGCTGATGACGTGGGGGTCAATCGATTCATCTCATTTCTCCGACTGTGTATCGCACCCTTACTTTATTAGCTCCTTTTTCGGGAGGAGACCACTCAACTGAATCAACGGGAGTCGAGGAGCTTTGAAATTGTGAAAGTAAGTCTTGATGCTGATATTCCTGTTTGGAAAACGCTTAAAGTCGACCACGGTCGGAGAGGATCAGATAAATATGACCCGGAGACGCCTTGCAACTGTTTTACGGCTTGGAACAACGAAAAGGTACTTTGCATTCCTGTCACCATGATTGCTAAAATCTGCGAGCAAGCGACCAGAACGATTGGTATAAAAGAAAGGGTTCTTGATGGGGAATACTATCCAACGCTGTATCAGCGGCATGGGCGTCCAACGAAATTCCTATTTCCATTTCCGAAAACATGATAAGGGCGTTAACTTCAGTTGCGAACGACTATCGAGTTCATCGCAATCCAGATTTGGGGGCATTGGATAATCTATCCCAGGTGCTCCTGCCGCAACTCGTTGCTTTGTTTTGCCGTTATACATTGCATTCATGCTCGGCGACATCGTTCCACGCTTCAACGGGACCCACCAACCTTCGGCATCGAAGCGTTCATTCAGCACTACGATTGCGCTTTACATCGACGTTGCCCCCTGCAGACCACGAGCCAATGTCGCCTCCAAATAGTATGGACGAAGCAACGATTTCCAGAGTGTTAGATGTATCGATCGGTGCCGCTGAAGCCGTCTTGGAGCCCAAAAATGTGCAGATTTGATGGATGCGGTGTCCATAATTTTGCGTGTAAGCAAAGAGGACGAAAGCGAGAAAGCAACTGATATTGACTACAGTCATTCCGTTGTGATGAGTGATATCAAGTTGATAACGGCAAGTAGTATTTGCCTTCGCTTTCCCAGCGCTCCAACAGGACTGAATGACGATGTGGCTGAGTGCTCCTGTGGCTCTCTAATTGTGGTCGTACGTGATGTTATGTGGATGAAGAGTTTTCGTCCTGGAAACAGCGAGTCTCATTTTCAATTGAGTAGGGCCACAGCACATTTTGAAGGAACCTCAGGCAAATCCGGCTCTTCCCCGTTAAACCCAATTCTGGAAGCGCTAGGATTCGAACTGTTCATCGCAGAAAAGCCTGGTGCTGGGGGCGATAGCAATGAGCAGTTCGTGAATCTGGGCAAATTGTCCATCAGTTTGAGCGTGTACGCCGTGAAAGATATCGCGATGAAGCTGCACGGGTTGGTAAACCATGTTGGCTGGTCAGTCAAATGGCAATCTATGAAGTATTCGACACCCAAAACATCAAGAGCCATACTTCAAGGGGAGATATGTGGCGCAGCATTTTCCAGAGTTGTGTCGAATAGACCAAGGCAGGTATTGGCCGAGTGTCAAACGCTAAGTTTCGAGGTTTGTTCTGTCGGCGTTAGTCTTGTAAGAACAACTAGCGCCATTGACACGCGTCGAGTGATATTCCAAAGCGGTATCCCCCGCTTGCCACTCGTGGCAACAAGCTTGGTATCCCTTTCCTCAAAGTCAATGTTGGGCAAGAAAAAACAATCGGCGTGTTGCGAGAAGTACCTCTGATCCATTCGGTTGGATTGTTTTCGTTAAATCTAGGTTTGCGTGAGGTATCGTGTGAGCGATGCCAATTTTCAATCAGTGTTCATTGTGAAGAAATATTTCTCGATCTAGATGGCGCTTCTGAATCGGCAGCAATAGTATCAAGTGTTGTGAAAGGAATCGCAGAAAATCTGCCAACTGCTGAAAGGCAACAACCATCTAACGTCGCTACGGTGGAAACGAAAACGGTTGCATATGATATTTCAACTGGTTGGCGGTTGACGATTGATCTGAGTGCGGCAGGGGGTGCATACTTTTGAACAACGCGCTCCAGTTGACCATCCCCTTGATATCAGTTAATTCAATTGATACCGCACCCAATCACTTGGATCAAGTGATGCCAGGAGGAAGTCTCAATATTGCTTGCTTCGTACAGGATGCCACGGTAAGGGCGTCCGAAAAGGGTGTTCTTAAAGAATTGACCGATCCAATGGTGCTACGCATTCAAGATTGCAGCGCATCCGTCGAGCTCACGCACAAATTTTCCGAGGGCCGGAATATTTTTGCAGGTAGTGCATCGTTTCAAGTGAAAACCGTTCTGGCACGTCTATCTCGACTAAAGGTGCATATCGTTAGTGTTTATATATTCTTTATTACGCTGACAAGACTAACATTGTATTCCCAAGCTCATATATTTGCTAAAAATGCCAATTCTAGATGCTAAGTCGGCAAAACAGCCAACTACTGCAGCTTCGGAAGAGAAAGTTGAAACGAAACCCCAGTTTGGATCGCTAAGCCGGTGGTACTGGAAGCTAGGTGTTCAACTTGAACTCTTTGGTGTTGCCTGCTCCGCTGATGTTAGAGAAGGAGGAGTTTGCTCTGTCCAAACAATTGTGTCTGGCAACATATTGAATGTCAGTGTCGCTGTGAGAGTCGGCAACCACCACCCAATCAACTACGATCTGGATCAACACTTGAGTGGCCACTTCACCGATTTTCAAATATCAGTGGGAGACGTGCGTGTTACGGAAAAGCTGTATCGCCAAAAACAAGCACATCGCAATTCTTTTGGCGAATTTTCAAAGATGCCCGAGCACGCATTTTTGGGTATATTGGTGTGCTTGGGCTTAGATGAGCTCGAATGTTTATCGGAAGCGTTGCACATTTCGGCTGCGAATGAGTATGAGCAGCAATCATTACCACCTGTTATGTATTCGTGGCACATAACAAACAATATTGCAAAGGCCTTCCACTCTCGAAGCCGAGAAGACTCAACGAATAACAACCTGCCAGAAGCAGAAATTCCGCTTTTGGCGTCCTGGAACGATCATCTACTGGAGAAAGCAGCTCGAGCATTCCCAATGCTTGCGGTGTTCTATCGCAACTACAACGAAGCTGGCCTTAGACGCCATATGATCGCGGCCTCGCTAGAAAGCTTTGACTTTGCGCTGACAACTTCCAGCTTATATTGTCTCGCTTGTGTGTTGCGTGGATCAGATAGAATATCCGGGGACCAAGCCTTCTGTTCCCTAGCGAAATAAATGCGGACGTCAACGGAGATGAACTTGAAACCAATGGACTTTTTCGAAATTCTCTGGCTGGTATCGAGGTCTCCGTTGTGCTGGGACAAATTCGTCTCATTCTTCCTAGTGAAAATCTTATGGACTGCATCGCCTCAAGGCGGCAAGTTGTGAAGGGGAACGTCTGTCTCATTCTCGATTCTTTATCTGTAGCATCTGCAGTAAGAGGTGTGATCGCACTGGATGGATTGGGATACCCACCGTTTAATTCCCGAGTGCTGCCAAGACAACCAACAGTCCAAGCCCACCGATTTGGTCAATCGCAGCTGCGCATAGGATGCAGAGCAGTAAATATTGTTGGCTTTATTGATAACTTGGTGCTTGGTCCGAACGTGCAGCATTTGGGCATTGGGCTGAGGCCTGTCGGACCATTCGAGGAACTTCTTGGGCTCGCAAGTGGTAGCCAGGCTCGTTTTTCGGCTGTGGAGACAATTTGGTCCCCTTTGAACGTGTCGTGTGGCATCGAAGAAGAGGTCGGGGTGAATCCGACAGTATCCCAAAAATGTTGGGTACCATCGTAATGACCAAGCTAAGGATCGATCTGCATAAGGCATCGTTTGATGAGTTGGTTGCTCGCATAACTGGAGTCATTCGAGGAATCAGTGCGCTGAGTCAGTCTATCGTGCCTCAATCGAGAATGAAGCTGGCACCCATCCAATACACGATGTCTCAGCGACAAATTAAAACCTCCAAGAATCATGAACTCAAGTTCTCGAGTGATGGAGTAGAAGTTAACCTTTTGGCGCGGATACGTCCACGCACCTCCGAATCGGAAGCATTGACGTTGCATACAGCCTTGCCTCATTTTCAGGAAGCGCGTATATACAGAACGGGGCTGTGGGCTATCGTGCAACTGACCACATTGCTAACCATGCTAAAGGAAGCGAAGAAGTGGTTTTGGACCCAGTGCAGACCCAAGTTTGTGGCAACTAGATGTGGAAAATTACCCCGAGAAGTTGATCGCTGCACGTTGGAACTTTGGCGAGCAGACAGCAGGGACCTTGTTTGTTGATGTACAGGCATGCCAATTGCACCTATCGCATCACTTCATCTTGATGATGTCTCGATTCGTTCAGTCCAAGCCACAGCTCTTGTTCTCAACACCTTATGTCAGCGATATTAATCTGGTTAAGCCCACGGAGCGACGACCGTTTGTTTTTCAATCCAAATGGACCGTTAAGGTGCTCGTTGCACCGAGCGTGGTGTCATACTGGAAACGAGACTTAACGAATGGGGGTCGAGCTTCTGGAGTATGGGTAACAAGCGGCGAAGTTTTCGCAAGCGTTCGGATTGGTTGTGACGAAATGGCTCGCCAATCCTTGCGTGCGTACGGTCCGATGGTCGATGAGATTAGTCGATACGTAGCCATACCAACGCTGGAATTGATGTTGAATGTTGACAAATTTGGAGTCAACACCTCTGATGATTTGCCAGCTTTAAAGGTTACCTTTGCACCAGTTTAGTCAGCTCTGCAATCGCTCGCGTCTCAAGTACATGGCAGCAGTTCTTCAAGTTCTTGAATACTGTATCAGAGGCACAACGATTACTCCATGATTGCAGCGTCCGAGTAACTGGAGATCGACTTCAGATCGTGGAGCGAGCAGTCATAAGAGACGCAGAGATTTGTTTGTTTTACTCGGACGTGTCTCGGATAAATATTCAGACCGAAGTAAACGCTATGTGGGTTAAGATGTCATCAGTTTCAGTGGCAGCGCTTCAATCGCTGGTGACTGCGCATGCCACTACAGATGGAAGATGTGACGATATGACCGAGGGATCTGGTGGCGCGGCTACACGTGCCGTTGGTGACAGATCAATTGCTGTTCCGGTGTCGGATGGCATGGAGAGTTACTCGTCGACGGATGATTTTAAGGGCTTAATGCGTAAGACCGGGGGTCAACGGGCTTCCCCAGGGGAGTTAATTTTTACTGATGCCCTGCTTATTGAGACACAAAACATCATTTCGAGCACTGCACAGAGTGCATCCAGCAAACTTCATCTTCAAGTCGACTCCAGCAGCTACGATATTGACATGGACGACGTTATGGCTTATATACAGGATATAAATCAACCCTGGTATAGCACGTCAAATGAACGTGCATCGGCTCCAGAATTGAGTAATAAAACTTACAGCTGGATGGGAATGCGATGGTGCTATCATCTCCCTCGACGGGTTAATACAATTGAGATCAACCCAGTGCCAATTCCGCCAACGGGACTACCAAGCGGTTGGCCGTCGTGGAGCTGGAACGACGAACAGGAAAGCGACGACGAACGGGTTTGTGATATCTGTTGCCAATTGAGGTGCTGGGACAGCAAAAATCTTCGTATGTATTAGTCTGCGAATTCTATGTTCCGTGGGAGCGAGTTGAATCAATTGACGATCTGGATGATAATCACGAGCCTGGTAGTTTTGGAGAATTGATGAGCCAGTGGTTTGATGATGATTTAGAGGAAACTCGATACAGAAAGAAGTTACTTGAGTTTGGTGGTCGATCAAGAACTTTACTGTTAAAGCATCCCCGGCGTCCGAAAACTGGGAACTGCGATGGAGAACGCCGCTACGAAGTAAACATGAATCTGAGGTACGTTATACAGGGGTGCGGGCTATTGGTATGAATCTAATTAACTACTCTTTTATTTTTTTGCGCAGAATAATCAAAAGCGACTCGTAGTCAATGCATTGCTGGCTTCGTCAGTGCAAATTAGTTCTTCATTGGCATGTGAAGTGTATCAGCGTGCCGTGATTAACGTTACGCTGCCTCAAGCAGCACTATCAATCTGTTATGTGAGTCCCACAAATGAGTCCCACGATATCATAACAGCCGAGTTTAGCGATACAGCGCTTTCTGTCGCAGTGTCTGGGAGCTTCCGAACGAAGAAGCTAAATTTCCGGGTATCATCATCGCCCCAAGTATACCTCGACAACATGGTACAGCTACTAACTGTATCAGTTATTCCGCGGACTACTGTTAACGCGGTAGTTGAACTATCTTCAAAGGGCTTGGAAATATCTACGGTGATCGGCGCAGTTTCAGTGTACTTGAACCAGACGTCATTATTAGTGCTATCCTCGATCCCTGACGTTTTGCAGGCGAAAGCAAAGGTGCCCGAGCCCAGCACGGGCGGCGACAAGCTATGCAATATGAGGATCACACTTACCAACGCTGCAGGTGTCGATGTTTGGTATCGTCAAGAAGGAACGCTTGAGTGCTTAGTACTGGCTACTGATGGAAAAGCAGCCTACAGCTGGCTCTCTCTGGCTGATAGCCCGTACTACGGGCTGTGCTTTGCTTTGTCAGACCCGCACAAGAATAGCGCCAGCAAGCATTTGCGCAACAATCACCAAGTGGCTAACAAGGATCAAGAGAAGGGTTGCTCGTGTTGGTGCGATCCTTGTATAATCAAGGGAAATGCCGTATCTGGTCGTTTCTTCAGTGGACACGGCTTCTTGTGGATTTGCGTGGAGCTCAGCGGTCTTCAAACAATTATAACACTTCGTTCTTCGCTGACAGTTTTCAACTACTGTGAATTCCCCATTCAGATGAAATTGAATGACCAGGGTACAGAATACAGTTGTAAAAGTTTGGATGAGTCTGAGCAGGCGACTACCATGACAGCAGCGCCTTGCTCTCACGCTAACTGTATTTCGCTAGATGGTTCAGCGTGCACACTGTCAAAATCGGGTGGGGTATCTTCTGGTGGATCTTTCTTTATGGTAGAGTCCGTATCAAATATTGAGGTGGGCGCTGAAGGTGGGTCTTGGTGCGCTGTGAAGATACAAGACAATATTCCTGCTGAATTTGATCTTGTAAAAGTAAGCGGTGACCACAAATCTAGTGCTCTCGAGAAAAATTACTGCAGCCTTGCAGAGATTAAGTCACAGGAAACCAAGACATCTTCCCGCTTTGTGTGGATAAAGTTGGGTCGTGGTCGATGTCGGACAGTTTTGCCTAACGATTTTGATCCGCTGCAACAGCAAATATCGCAAAGATACACATGGATGGAGCTGTCGCTATGGCCTGCTATTGTCGTGGAGAATACAACGGATAACGTGGTGGTACTCAACTTTTCTCAAAAGGTACGTGGGGTGAGAATGTTTTATTTGGAGGGGATTGACTAAAATGCGTTCTTATGTGCTGCAGTCAACATATGAGAGCCTAGTCTTGCACCCCTGCCGTGGGAACCGTTTGTCGACCATTAATCCGTTCGAAACCGTGGATGTTCAGCTTCAATGCCATCGATTGAATACTTCGCCAACGCCAACTCAGCTCATTGAGTTTTCGTTGTGTTGCATTGCCGCCGGAGGGAGCCCCAAGGAACAAGTTTTCGATTGTGCCGGCTTCCGTGTGGTCACGAGTGTCAGTGGCGATAATTGTCCGATGGTGCGAATCAGGTTGAAGCGTGTTCTCAGCGTTGCAAATAGAACACCAAGCCAAGTTCTAGTGAATATCGGCAGCCCGCTCGGTAGACAAGCCTGCATCGAAAGGGTTGCTTCGTGTGTTGAACAGTCCTTGAACTTTTCCATGGTCGGCAGCAACCGACTGGTAATTTCGATTGGATGCGACGAAAATTCAGATGATGATAAAACGGAGCAGACGGCGTGGTCTCCTGAAATTTCGGTGAACGTGAACGGTGATACGAAGCCGATTGTCATCCCGCTGAGCAATGCGAGGCTAGCAGGTAGAGCGAAATTATATTCGATCGAGCTGATAAACTCGAATGGATACCTGAAACTGGTGATACGTCCGCAAGTGGTGGTGATCAACTCAACAGTGAGTAGCATTCTCTATAATTGTTGGAACTGTCGTCCGAGGCCTAACATTATTGTGATACCTTAGAATTACAGGCTGAGATTTATGCCAACGGACGGTTCGGGGCACTCCCTTGCGGATGACAAGCAAATGACGCCCCGGTACGTATACAGCGATCCTACCTCAACGGTCAATGCCAAATTGCCCTAACATTTTAAATTCTGAATCAGTCAATATCAGGCGCAAATGCTGGGTGGTGCGTTCCGGTATGCCTTCACAAAGAAGCAAAAAGAGGAGCATCACCGCTGATGTTTCATCCTGGCTAAGTTCACGTCTTTCTAGACGCCCAAGCGAAGATGTATCGACTTCTGCGAAACAAGCGCTAGTGGCAAGGCTCTCCTGCTCCTTTCGGATATCTCTGGATGAGGAGGGTTACGAGTGGACAGAAGAGATATCTGTGCTGCTGCCAAAAATTCCTCTCCAACTCAACCTGGATGGAAAGCTGGAAATCGTTGACATGCAAGCAGCGCCCACAACGCCAGCGAGCACTCACGAAGGGCTGTTGTATCCAGCACCTTCCTCAACAACCCAACGAAGACGAATACTGATTCGCCACCACGATTTTCAACACAAAATGGTCACCTACACAATGACTCAAAGCGACAAAAGTGTCAACATCATGTTCTTTGTGGATCATCAACCACCTGTGGTCATTCACAACCAGTGGCAGTATCCGTTGGGCTTTCGGAATGTGTCATTCCCCTCGGATCCAGAAGGAGTTGGCGCTGACTTTTACATGGAATACGACTGGGGTTTGCAGGTTCCTGCTACGCAGAATAGACTTATCGACTCTTCCCCAGAGAATTCTTCTACTGCAAGCACGGCTTCCAGTGAAATGCTAAAGGGCTGGCTGGAGGATGAAAATCATTCATCAGAGGGTAGTTGTTCCTTCGAGGCTGCAACGGATGAGCGAGTGCGCTTCCAAATTGGATCACCCCAGTATGGATGGTCAAATGCGCTCTGGCAGGTTGGAGGGATCCAATTTGCTTCATTCGCTAACTCGAAGGAAAATACGGCTGTCAACGTAGGCCCTACTTTCTTGGTGATGTGTTTTTACAGAGCAGGATCTTGGCTGATATCAATTACCTGTCTCGAGGATCCAATCCATGGTGGACAAGCTGCTAGTACCCCATCACTTGTCCTGCCTTCGACATCAATACCTGCGAAAGCGAAACAAATCTCCCCGCCGTTTTTGAAAATCGGCGTCATTGTTGAGGAGCTGTCTCTTCATTGCTGCGACGAACACGACCCAGTTCGGGATGAAAGAGGCTTGATTGTGTACCCCGAGATTCTACGAATGTCCTGCAAGGCAGTGTCAGTGGTATTTTCAACCATGTCAGACCCTCCAGAAGTTGCTCGCCACAGTATGAAGCTGGGATATCTCTCTCACGTTCGATCATACACAACGCTGTACTTATCAGTGGAAAGCATCGAGGTGGGCCATTTTCTCCAGACATGCAACTTTCCTATCGTTTTGTGCTTCCCGAGTCTCACACATCAAAGAACTTCGTTCCCTTTGATCGGATAAAAGCACGAAAGGTTAGCGAGCCTGTTGGACAAGCTATTAGACAAGCAGCTACCTGGTGAAGTGGATACGAGTTTGGTTGCAAGGGTTATCTATACTGATACGTGGGATCCAGTGGGTATTCCATCGTATTTCCACAGTATTGAACTGAAATTGGCGCCAGCAGTGCTTCAGGTTTGGTGGTTTCTGTCTGTTTTCCTCAATTGATGGTTGACGCATTACTTTTGTTGTTGTCTGTTTTTAGGTCGAAGACAGCCTTTTATTATACATGAACACTTTCATTCAACCAGTCCTAGAGGCTCTGCAAGGAAGAACTGTGCTTTACGCTGGTACTCCAAGTCGTGATGAACATCGATCGGAGCTGGATACCTGGAGCGTGCGTTTATATGAAGCTGCAGCAGTGACGAAACAGCGCAAAGTCTTCATTGAATACTTGGGGATCAGCAAGCTGCAGATAACCATCACAGCTCGCGTATCGATCCCTGTTTTGAATAGCTTCGATGGCACTCCACTGTACTTTGGCGATACTCAAATGCGCGAGGTCTTTTCGCTGCCTGACCAGCTGTACAAGGATTTAGCGGCTGAATACGTTGCTGATACCATTGTCCGGTCACCAGTGCTGTTGATGTCTTTGAACATTATCGGCAACCCTGCGTACGTCCGCATTTCGGTGATTTATGCCACGAATACGTTTTGCTTACTGACCACTTGTTTCTGTTGTTCTCAATGCAGTGGGTTTATCCGGAGTTTTGGCCAAGGAATTCGCGACCTCGTCGAGATACCTCTTGCGGCATCGAAGGATGGTTACAATCCGTGGGTGCTTACAAAAGGGGTCATAGGTGGTGTAGCCTCCTTTTGGGGCATACCACAACAGCAACGCTTACGTCGGTGTCGGGGTTTTCGTACTCAATCTCTCGAACGATGGATCAGCTCACGCTGCCGTCTGAACAACTGAAAAAGCGTCACTACAGACGACCGACTCAACTAACGTCGGCACTTGCCGATGGGTTGGGGTCGTTGGGGTCAAGTGTTGTTGGTGCCGCAACAGGGGTAATCACAACGCCGATCGCAGTGTACAAGGAGCGGCAGCTGCAAGGTCTTGACACTGGTATTCGCAATGTGGTTGGTGGTGTTGGGATGGGTCTTGTAGGAATTGTTGCTCGTCCGATGGGCGGCGTTGCGTCACTTGTATCGATGGCGTCCGACGGACTTCTCTATGGGAGTGGAATGAGCGGCAATCAGGCGCCGTTTGATGAAGTCACCTCCCGCTTCGATGCTCGCCCAAATGAATTGCTCCGGTACAAATTGAAAGTGCTGCCAGATGTCATGGGGAGTGATTTGTTTTTCGCCCATGGCGCGTGGGTTGTTCCGAGCGGAAGTCATTCGCTTGCCTCCGGAAAGGAAATTCGGTACTTAACAGCAGAACAACTGCAAGCACAAGACAATGAGTCGATTCGAAGTCTGCTGCTGCCTGCCGATTTGACGCAGCAGGTGACCCAAGTGACGGTTGTGTGCTCCAACGAATTTGTGTACGTTGTGGGCGTCAGCGGTGCGCAGAACCAAGCCGTACTTGTCCGAGTATCTCTCGTAGCAATTCAGGCGGTTGAGGAAAAATTGAAGGAGACCACTGTGTTGGACTTGGGTGTCAAGGCACTGGAGAGTGTCGAGTGGCTTCGGTTTAGACTCCCGCCACGCCAACGGCGTCAGCTGAGCCATCAGCTGCGGCTTTGGCTGGCAGAAGATTTGACAAGTTTAAATCGCGTTGGTGGAGGCTAAGAAGCGTGGTGGAATATCGTACGAGTTCGTCTCGAACAGGAAGAAGGTAAATGGGTAGCTTAATGTAGCCATCTGCTCGATGTTTTACCCAAATGAGACCCAATTTTTGGCGCCACTTGCCTTTTGCCTTCGACTTGCCTGTGACTTGCCTTCGACTAGCCGATGCTGTGGGTGGACAAGTACCGACCGACGTCGCTGGAGGCGCTGGACTTCCACCCGGAGGTGACCAAGCGCCTGCGTAACCTGTCCCAGTCGTCGGACCTGCCGCACCTGCTAGTGTACGGTCCCTCGGGCGCCGGCAAGAAGACGCGCATCATGGCTCTGCTGCGCGCGCTGTACGGGGACGGCGCCCTCAAGGTCCGGCTGGAGCACAAGAGCTTCAAGGCGCCCAACCGCAGCACAAAGTGGAGATCACGACGGTGGCCAGCAACTTCCACATCGAGATGAACCCGTCGGACGTGGGCACCAGCGACCGCCTCGTGGTGCAGGAGGTGCTCAAGGAGATCGCGCAGTACCACCTGGCCGACACTAACGCCCAGCGGCCCTTCAAGGTGGTGCTGCTCATGGAGGTGGACCGGCTCAGCAAAGGGGCGCAGCACGCGCTGCGTCGCACCATGGAAAAGTACACGGCCACGTGCAGACTGGTGCTGTGCTGCAACAACCCGTCCAAGGTCATCGACCCGCTGCGCAGTCGCTGCCTGGGAGTGCGAGTAGGCGCTCCCTCGACCGACGAAGTCTGCAACATTCTGCAGGGAGTCTGCACTAAGGAAGGACTCACGTACTGTGCCCCACTGGGCGAGCAGATCGCCACCAAGAGCGAGCGCAACCTGAGGCGCGCGCTGCTCATGCTCGAGACTTGTCGAGTGCAACAGTACGAAGCAGTGCCAACACAACCGAGGAAAAATCTTTCCACTTGCTGACGATTGTGCTGTGTTGCTGTGAGCAGCTATCCGTTCTCGCCCGACCAGCAGATCCAGCTGCCGGCGTGGGAGGACTACATTTGCAGTCTGGCCAAGGTGGTGCTGCAGGAGCAGTCGCCCGCAGGGTACGTGACTACTGCAGTTTGGCTGTAGACGGAGTGCAATTCTTCTGATCGCGGTGCTGTCCTGCTGACAGTCTGCTGAAGGCGCGCGAGATGATTTACGAGCTCATTTCCAACTGCGTGCCGTCCGAAGTGATCCTGAAAGTGCTCTGCCGCGAGCTCATGAGCCGCCTGGACGATGACCTCAAGCACGAGCTGGTGCAGTGGGCCTCGTACTACGAGCACCGCATGCAGCGCGGCTCCAAGGATATTTTCCACTTCGAGGCCTTCCTGGCCAAGTTCATGACGCTCTACAAGAAGTTCCTGCTGGACCTGTACATGTAGCGCCCATCGAAATGTGATGACACTGTCTTTGAACAACATTACACTTGTTATTTGTATTCTACTCCATGTGGCAGGTGGCGGTGGTGACGCGGTTCGAGACGCTGCAGACGTTCCTGACGGGGCCCGAGCGCGAGCATGTCAAGGTTGCACTGAGCGAGCGGCAAGGAATACATAGTGTCAACGCGGAGGCTGTCAATACGAACGGGAAAGAAGCGCTGAGTCAGGGAAGGGAGGCGGCTGGAGAATCCGCACACCTCGAGCGGTAAACTCTGGTGACTTGGACTCGGCAATGGCGCAGTGCTAAATAACTCTTGTGCGCTGCTCAGGTGGAAGAAATGGAAGCTAGAGGGCGCGCAGATCGATCAGCTAACGGCGACGGCTGCTACAGCGGACGATGCGCTCAAGGCGCTGGAGAAAAGTGTCGATAACCTGTGCTTCTTCGCGCGAGGCAAGCGTGGCGTGCTTTACGCTGGCCAAGTGCGCTCGAGTCATGAGCCAGTGGTGGCAAAGATCGCAGCAGACCCCACCGCTGCCACCTCAGTGACGCTAGAAGCACGGTGGCTTCGAGTGACGAACCGCATGGGCATCGGTCCCCGACTGGTGGATGCCGGGCAGGGCTGGTTCCTGTGCGAGCGCTTGGAGGGCAAAAATATTGTGGAGTTTCTCGGTCAAGACGATGAAGTTACGACGGTCGCCAACGCCATGTGGGTTGTCCGCGAAATGCTGTGCCAGGTACGATAGCCGCACTAGATAGTACCATCGCGCGAGTTGCTCACTCATGCTTTCCGCAGTGCTTCGCCTTGGACTCGATGGGCGTGAACAAAGAGGAGATGACTCACCCTCATCGCCACATTATCGTGCATCGATCTTCGCAGCGATGGAGATGCACTTTCGTCGACTTTGAAAAGTGCGCGGCTACGAAGAAGCCCAAGAATGTCACGCAGCTTTGTCAGGTAAGGAGATTCCAGTGCGCCGCTGCTTTGAATGCTGACTTTTGTTGCTCGGCAGTTCATGAGCTCCCCGCGAATGGTTGCACTGCTGGCAAGCAAGGGTATCAAGTGCGACGTGCCCAAGCTGCGGCAATGCACCAAGCGCTACAAGAAAAGCATCTCCGCGCATACGTTTAGCCTCATCATGCGCGTGTTCGGCTTGTAGGCCAAACTACCCAGGAGAAGCAAGTAGAGCTCCATCTCACTACCACCGCACTTTCAGATTTGGTGGTATCCATCACACGCCGATGGCACGTCGCAACACTCGCTCCTGGCGCAGCTTCCTCCAGAACCTCCTGTCTTGCCCTGAGAACCCGACCCTCTACGACGGCGTGTGCGTCTTCACCCCTCCGGCCACGTCGAGTACCGCGACGGCTGCTTCCGCCCGTCCTCGCCCTCGTTCCTGGCCGTAGATCCACTGCAGCTGCTGTCCGTCTTCGACCAGCTCACGCGTCAAGCCATCCAGAACGAGCGCAGCACCGATCAAAACTCCTCTGCACCCACCACCGTCAACATCAGCCCTGCCCTCCGTCTGGGAGACGCTACCCTACAGATCGTGTCCGCCACCTTCACGAGCGTCTGCGCCGTTGCCAACGGCAAGTCCCGCGGACTGGTGGCGCAACGGCTTCCCTTCGGTGTGCTGGTCGTGAGCTTCTCACCCCCGCGACGCTGGAGAGCGCCTTCGCACACGTCGACGCCCGCTGCGCCGTGCTGCGTCGCTCCTAGCCAACCATTCCAGTCTTACCGCGTTAGCCAGGGTGCCATGTACTTCTGCGCTGCTTGCAACGTCTACGTGCGCGACTCGACTGCCGCTGAGCATGACCAGACGACCGCCCACCTGCTCTCCAGCTCCAAGGGCGTCTCCATGAAGAGAGGTGCGTAGGGTGACACTGGTACTGCATTCGTGACGATAGCTGCAAGTGTAGCACGAACTAAACGGTTGCGTTTGCCTGCAGTGTGGCTGCCCGAGACGAATTGCGGCTATCAGATGCTTAAGTCCATGGGCTGGAAGGAAGACAGAGGACTGGGGCCCACGGAGAGCGGCAAGATCACGCCGATTGCCACGACCTTCAAGACGGACCGAGCGGGCGTCGGCGTGCAGCCCACAGCCAAGCAGGCGCGCGTCACTCATTTCCCAGCACACGACGAACAGCAGGCCAGAGAGACACCGGGCGGGTGCAGCGATGCGGAACGGATGCAAGACCGGCTCACACGCAAGCGCAAGCAGCAGCTAGTGCTGCCGTCCAAGGCCCAGCGGAAACTGCAGAAGAAGACGGAGCAGAAGCGAGATCGAGCTATCGGCAGCGAGCTGTACGCTGATGACTTGGAAGGCTACGAGGAATTTCTTCGGTAGGGATCAGTGTGTCGTCGTCTTGGTCGTGTATTCTCCTACTAAAGCAATTCCCCTTTACAATCTAGATCGCTCCACAAGTGGGGGTTGGAGGTCTCCACAGCGTTGCTGCATATAGGTGCTAGCACGATCCGCTTCATCAATTCGACTACGTCGGCACGGCAGTTAACATCGTCACCCATGGCAGCAAACACTATTTCTTCGTGTGTACAGTTGTTGATTTCACAATACGTCGTAGCTTGACCAGCTCTGCGCTAAAAATTCAACGGAAGCGCACGTTATGAGCGAACAAATGAAGTAGATCAGCGTGAAGGGGGCTGTCTTACCAATTTGGCTGTGAGCTTCATTGATGAACTTGGAGGAACCACCTGCAATGCAAAAATAAGCTTCTCGTTGAGCCTAGCGGGGAACGCAAAAGGACAAACCTTATCATCCGCTCCATGCAAAAGGAAAAATGGCGGAAGTGAAAACTCTGTAATAAAAGCGTCGAAAAGTCAACCATGGATGAAACAATCGCTGGTCAGCAATATGACAAACTTCTGTAGAACTTCCGCTGCTCACCTCGATCCCTTGCCCCTTCGATAAGCGCCGTTGGGCTGTTCTTCTTGAAGTTGCCCATTCCCAACATCGCAGGCTTCATCGACGAGATTTCGTGCACTCCTGGTAGTATAAGATATAATGGAGGAGTAAATAATGAGCGAGAACCACACTACTTGTAACACCCTACGATCTCCGCATACCTTTAAAAGGGCCGACGATACGCTCACTCTCGAAAACGTAGTGGTCCGAGATGTCATACGGTCCTGCAAGTCCAATGAATCCTCGGACATAGCTCGCAATCTCTTTCTCCTTCGCGACCGTGGGGTCTGTCGAAGCCAGTCGGAAAGCCGAGTTCACAAGTGCCAGCGCCCCAACGTGGCTGCCAGAGGAGTGTCCGCTCAGAAACAACCTGGTCCTGTCTCCACCAAACGAGTAACAATTTTCCTCGGCCCAAAAGACCTGCAAGACAGCAGATGCATCCCTACTCAGCCACTCTCCTAAATTCCTACCACCGTCCCACTCGAAACCAAACGACGTACTGCATTCTCAACGTCTTCAACCATGTCCATGACCGATCCGCTAGGGAACGTCCTGTAGTTGATGACGACAGTTACAAACCCCTGGGCGGCCAGATACTCCCCACCATGGCGTACTGCCACTTGTGCCCGAAGGACCAAGCGCCTCCGTGCATGAACACGAGCACGGGCCTGCTAGATGAGCTCTGCTGCCCCACCCCATACACGTCCAGAGTGTTGCGCTCGTGTGGTCCGTAGCGACAGTTGGCAACACAGTCCCTGGTTGTGCGCAGCAGTCGTTGGCCGATACGAGCAGCTAGTCGAGGCTTCACGAGCGCCAACAGGAACTCGGAGCTGGAGATGAGCTGCCCCATGGCAGTGTACTTCAGCAGGCTGCGCACATGCGGAGGGCGGGGCTCCTGCAGCTGCAACAACAAATGCTGCTGGACCAGACTGCGACTGGTGGCGCGCATGTACGCCACCACGGCTGCAGCCAGCGCCAGATGCCGCGCTTGGCGCTGCAAGTCGACCATGATATTTAACTGCTTGGACCGAAGCTCTCATTGGTCAAAAACGCAATTAACCTTTCATCCACCAGAAGGACAGAAGCGTAGTGCATCTAATGCTTTGACAATGCTTTCGCAGTTCCTTTTGAAGAGGTAGGCTGCGTAGGCTCTTGACGCTAGTATGAACGAGTTTCACACTGTCCTGTAGTTCAACGGCTCTCATTAAAGAACCTGTCAACACCTTTTTAGCACCTTCGAGCACCCTCAACACCTTCAATACTTTCCTTGTCACCTAAATTACCAGGAAGCGTTAGTTTTCAAGTGAGCAGAGCACGATTTGCCGAATGTTTCACGCTTGAGTGAACTAGCGCTATGCAGAATAAGCCGGAACAGACAATGCCACCGTGGGTCGGTCATTTTATTTTGGTGATCATGGCAGGAAGTTGCGCAACTTTCTAAAGCCGATCTTGGTCCACTCTAACGCAAGTGTGTCACCTCCACAGTCGATAAGTCTCTCGCTGTGCACTACTCTGCAATAGTATGCCAATGGTTTGGTCGAACTCGCCTTGAATAACGAGGCAACCGTTCGTCTCGTCCTTCACAAACTCAGCTAGAAGCTGTTGCCAACACGAGCATTCATCATGTGTCGTTTCTGATGCGACGCTATCGGCAGACCCGCTTAAACCAAAAATTATTAGATTTAGTGCAAAAGTATTGGCAAAGATTTCGATTGCACCGGTCTTATGAGCAACGAAGTTAGTTTTTACTTGGTCTCTGTTCTATGGCTATCATACTTTCAAACTGACTTGCTGTTTGCGAAGGAGAGGATGCACAATCATGTCATAAGCGAGACGATGTACACAGCGCTGAATCAATAAGAGGAGCTCATAAGCAACTCGATTCTTGCCATTCCCTCTGGACGTGTTTGGACATACGAACACAATCGTGTTTTGGCCACCTCTTGCGTTACTCTGATTACTCATCGGCTCTCAAATGAGTCTGTTTCTCCGGCTGATGTCTTGATTCGCTTGGTGTTTCGGGAATTTGCTCCCATTACCAACTCCAAAAACGCGATACATCCTCAATATCGCAAGATCTTATTCGGACTTTGCCCGTCGGATGAGACTTTTGTTTGCGGTCGTGAGTACAAGTGTACTTTCGAAAAGCATAGCCAAACTCCGCTGGTATTTGACGCTCCGGGTGCTTAATACGTTGTTTTTGTAGTGCGCTGCTGTTTGACAGTCTCGTCCGGTTCACCGATTTTCCCGATCAAACTTCTCCCAGAACGAGAAAAACTCTGCCCATGTGTCGAAACTCCTTCCTTGCACTGCTTGGCACGACTAACAGCGGTGCACTCGACGTCGAAACAGCTAGAGACAAACATAAGGTCTAGTCGAAATTCGAAACTAACGCCCAACACTTCTACCTTGCTGTTCAATAGATGACTGCGTGGGCTTCACACCTTCGTCCTCGCCGACGTCGCCATATCGATCCGAGCTGTGCATGTGTGGAACTGGTGGAAGGGGAGCGCGAAAATTCTTGAATGGGAGCCAGATTTAGATACCTGGCTCAGTGGTAAATTATATGTAATAAAAGTTGCGCAGCTTTCATTTTCAAAGGTGCTGCGGGGCTGCGTAGCGGTGCACGTGCACAGAGGAAGACGTAGGACTCACAAGTCGGTGTCTTTGGGCTCTCAGGCTTCGGTTCGATTCTATAACCAAGTACAGTCCCGTAACCAGGACTCGCAGAGTCAGTGTCCCTTAAAACAAGGACAACACTAATTAACTGCAAAAACAGAACTGAATCGAATTGTTTATCTGACCTTGCTATAAATGTATAGACTAACCTATAAAGCATCACACCCGTATGACTTTCGTGTAACCCCGTTACACCTCCCCTCCAGTCAGTGGATAGGAACGGCTCTTGTGTATCCACACCACGACCGGATCCACAACTGCCTTGTCAAGGTCCTCGTCTCATAGAGATTTCGGCTGGTCGCTTCGCCTCAACGAGGCCGCCGTTAGCTCGACGAGCCTATTCCGTGCCTGCCTCAAGTGTCAATCAGTTGGAAGCCTTTTTGCCATGCTGGCCTCAGCTCCCCAGCGCTCGTATGGGACCTCAAGCCGGCCCCAGGCCGCTCACACGCTCTCCGTTGCGGAGTTCTTCGCTGCTCACCGCCGGATCTACGGAGATGGCGCCACGCGCAGCCCAACAGGCAGTCGCGGCAGCCAAGCCGGCAGTGATGTGACCTCGTACCGAAGTGGAAGCTTGCTGTCCTCACCGTTACGGCGCTCTCCTTCGCCAATACGGCGCGATCACTCCCTCAAGAGGAGAGTGAGGTCGAGGTCGACTATGACGAGTCGGACGACCAAGGTCGTGCTACGCCAGGGATTGAAAGTCCTGCACCGCGATCTTCATCGCGTGACCCACGCTCACCGTCCGGTCAACGACCGCCTTTGCGGACGCCGTGTCCGTTCCCGGAAGCCAGCGGAGGAGTGTACAAGGTCTTCGTATTGAACACCTTACACACTCCTCCGCTGCCTCCTCGCGACGAGGACTACTGCTCCGCCGAGCGTATTGTCACGAACGACCTCGATGAGGCCTAGGATCGCGCTCACGCGAGCCAGATGCCCATGCGCACTCGTTTTGCTGTGGCATCGCCGTATACGTCGCGTCGCTACTACGACCTTAAGCCACGGAATGCGGCTGAATGGGCCCGAAAATCTTTCTCGCAGCCAGCTATACCATTGGGCCTCCGACCCGCACTACTACCGAGTTTGCATCTCTTCAAGCGCTCCATTAGCGCTTCTTTACCATGCAGGAGACATCCGTGGACAAATATCGACAACGTCTGCACGCTCAAGCGAGTGGCGGCTCGGTGCCAGTGACGAGGACTCGTCACGTTGCTCTTAAACCTGGAGAGACCGCCCTCAAGTACCACTCCGTCGTCCATTTTTGGGCCGAGTTCGGCCGCAAGCTTCGGCCGTTTGACAGCTTGCACGCGAGCTTCAGCGAGGGAGACGTTCGCGTTGACCGGGGCCTCTATTTCGACTTCGCTAAGTTGCGTACGAGGCCTCCTCGCTTACGCTCTGGGTGTGCGACCGGCACGGGTGCGTCCCATTTCGCTCCTGCCTCTCAGGGAAAGGTGTCGCTGGCTGAACCAGCCCCGGATCAGAGCATGAGCTCTGCTTCTGACCCGGACGCGCCTCGCACTAGTGGCGAGAAGCGCGGCTCGGTCGACGAGTCGACTGTGAGCCCCCAGGGCGCCCTTGATCAGCCCGATCAAAAGCGTCCACGACGTCAGGACAGTCTTGCCTTAGAGGCACCTCGTATTCCCACGAGTTCTGGAAGTGAGGGTAACCCCCCTCCACTTCACCAGATACTGGGTTTGACCCTTACGTCAGCGTCCTCCTCGTTGACCACCTGCAGCATGTCCTCAGCCTTGTCCACCAGCAGTGCGTCCTACAGCGCAGCGCCGTGTTGCTCGCCCTCACGGCGTCCCCCTCGTCGGTCGCCCAGCGCTTGGTTTTGTCCTTGGATTTGTATGCTTTGAAAGTTTGGCTCAAGGTTAAAATCGACTGCGTGTTGAATACCGTATGCAGTTCTATAGTTTGCGCTTCAGATAGTGCCCGAAGGTTTTGTCTGCATGTCCGATTGCGCACGGTATGGTCGGGGCATAGGTTCATATTACCACCAATTATTGAGTATCGGTATTATTGATACTTTAGCTATAGAATACAATACATTGAGCGATGACGTAAAGCGAGTATTGGTACTGTAGAACATTTGTGCGTCCGGACAGACGAATGAGCCAATCATATCAATGTAGCCACATGATAAAACCTCGCTTTGAGCCATTTGTTCAAGCGGACAGAACTATTTTTGCTCAGAGGCCAGTGCTGTCAGAGAACAAAACCACTGCGCAAGTCGCCATGGCGCGAGGACGGAAGCGGACGCCAGGCGGTGCTGGCCGTCGTCCAGCAGGATACTCGCGCGACTGTGAGACGTTCAAGAAGAAACTCGACGTAATAAACTTTTTCAAAGCCAACAGAGACATGCAGTTAACGTTGGACGAATTTTACAGCCATCTTATCCCTTCAAAACGTGATACAAAGAGGAAGCGCGTCTACGAATGGGAGAAGGATCGAGCTCACATTGAAGCCATGGCTTCTTCCTCGACCACCGCGAGCTTGAAGTCGTACAGGAAGGCTGGGACGGCAACAACGCTGTTAGCGACGGGTGAGGAAGGGCTGGTGGAGTGGGTGGAGTGGAGAAACTAAAACCTATTGCCCTGCTGACCTCGAGAACAATATTATTGAGCAGCTGGAAAGTCTTCATGTCGTCGAGGACACTGTCAGCGACTCGGATGACTTTGTGGAGCACCTCATCGCCGGGACTTCAGATGAGCAGTAATGCACTTTAGTACAGATTTGCATGTCTGTATAGGACAAAAATGGCTTGAGGTATTACTCGTTTGTATGCAATTCTGCTGTGTCTGCATGCACAAATGTTCTACAGCACTACTACAATTTGTATTAACAAGCTAGCTCGCCCCACCTCCGTTTTTTAGTACTCTTTTCTTGAATGTACTGATAAAAGAAAATATCCCAGCCCTCCGTTGTTGGTCAGATATTTGTCTTTTCTCGGGCGCAACTGAAGAAGTCATGCAGAGTGAGCAACCAGCGCCTGGAGGTGGTTGCTTGCTGTTGGGTATTGGCACTGGAGATGGAAACGCTCGTCGAGCATGTGGGAAGAATAGTAAATATATTAAATATTTTAGGATGTTTCAAATCAGAACACTGTCTCAGTATTTGAGGCATCTCAATCTACTATTTATACTTGTGTTCATACTTACATTAGTTAATTTTCATCCAATCAGAAGTCCGTATTTTGTGACTGACATGGCGACAGACACACATTTTATTGTTTAAGATACATCTGTGGTACTTAAGTATTTCGGTGGCTGACGCAGATGCCCACCTACCACAGCGTGCTGCGGTAGCGTGCTGCTTTCCCACGCAGCTTGTCACGCAGGATCGAATTACTGCTCCCTACACTGAAGCATGATGGATACTGTGTTGCACTAACCAGAGCGCGTCACCCTTGTGTTGAACTACCGTACTCGTTAAATCGTCTTGTCTGACGGGGTTACACGAAAGTCATACCCGTGTGTTGACTTTGGAGGTTACGCAAAAATCTTAACCGTGTATAGAGTTTTGGCTCTGTAACCATTGGCTCTCCACCACTCATTTGCATATCTCTTAGGTTAACTATGCTATACAGATTTATGCCTGAATAAAGAAGTCCCCAGCTTGATACAAATTACAAGATAAATAGAACATGCTAGGAAAAGTGATGAAGATCGAGGTTACGATGGCACTGTATTTTGTTAATGCAGAATGAACATCATGTCTGACTTACTGATTAATCCCGAGTGCAGCCAACAGTGCTGAAACGTCTCGGCTGGCGAGCTTTGCTAAGCCTCAACAGACCACTCAATTCCCTTTAGCATGCCGACCTTGTACGGCGTGTCGTTGCCCGCGTCCATCTCGTCCAGAGCATGCTGCATCTTTCTAGTCAGAACATGGCGCTTCACACAGTAGATTATTCCTTGGTCCAAAGGCTGAAGATTCGAGGTGGTATTGGGAGGCAGCTTTTCTAGGCGACAGCGTCATATCCTCGTCGTTATGAGACGAGGCGTTGTCCACAAGAAGCAAAATCTTTCTTCCCTGCTCCTTCATTGACGCATCCAGGTCGAGCAGCCACGACCGGAATACGTCCGTCGTCATCCACGCCTTCTTAGTCGACGTGTACTGCACCGCGTCCGGCTTATTCTTGACCCAGCGAGGCGTCACTGACTTGCCAATAAAAAGCAAGGGATGTTTGTCACTCCCCGTAGCATTAGTACACACAGCCATCGTGATGCGAGCCTTGTCTTGCTTGAGTGATGGTGCGGCATACACGCACAACGAACCACGCGGAACGTTATTGTAGAACAGAACCGTCTCATCCATGTTATATACATCAGAGTAAGCATAGCTACCAATGATCTTACGCAGCCGTTGAATCTCATCCACACAGGCGCTTAAATCAACGCTGCCAGACTCACCATGGGCATGCCGAAACCGAATACCGTAGCGCTCTTGAAAGCGGCGCAGCCACGAGCAGCCGATTCGAGGGAGCATCGCCTCCAGGGTATGGTGGCGGCTCACCAACCTCTTGGCCTGCATGACGATCATGGCCCCTGAGAGCGAGACCTGCGACGTCTCGCACCACGCTTTGGTCGAGTTGGAGCTGGAACAGCGGCCGCTGCTTCTTGCGGGCCAAGCGGTCGGGGCCAGGCGCTGTAGCTCTCCTTCAGCCTTCAGCACCCTTGAAATCACCTGCAGTGACGGGGCTTAGCCAGCTTGAGAGCCACGTGGGCACGAGCGGCGAGCGCGGTGTGCGTGAGGCGGGGTAACGACCGTCGGAGGTCGCAAATCTGCAGCTCCTGCTGCTTCGTGAGCCGCAGCCTCTTCTGGAAGGCGCGCTTTCTGGTCGGCGGCGCAGGCATTCCTCCTGCGGTCGTCTTGGCCACTGAAAAACTTGACAACTCAGTTCATTTCGCGCCATGGACCACGGCGCAGCAGCCCGCGAGACGTTTTTCCAATATCCTCGATATCTGGCCTGTGATGGCGGAATGCTAACTGGCCAGTGACTAAAGCAGTAGATTGCAGTGGAGATGGATACTTTCTCAGCTTTATGCTGTATCGAAAACAATAGGTTTTGAGCTCTTCTTTATTCAGGCAGAAACCTGTATAGGTTAGTCTATACATTTATAGCAAGGTCAGATAAACAATTCGATTCAGTTCTGTTTTTGCAGTTAATTAGTGTTGTCCTTGTTTTAAGGGACACTGACTCTGCGAGTCCTGGTTACGGGACTGTACTTGGTTATAGAATCGAACCGAAGCCTGAGAGCCCAAAGACACCGACTTGTGAGTCCTACGTCTTCCTCTGTGCACGTGCACCGCTACGCAGCCCCGCTGCACCTGGTAGCACTTGTAGTCAATCCGACTCCTGAGTCGTCGACTGAATCTCTGTGAGGATGGAGCAGGCAGCGTTCGCATACCTGACTCCTAGGCAGCAGGACACGCTTAATAGGCTTGCGTCCTTGCTGGGCCCTGAGGGCTGGCACTCCTTGCGTCGCAAGGACCTGACGCCGTGACGGCGCGCCTTGAGGCGTTCTCGAAGTACGAGAGTGCTATGCTGGAGCATATCCAGCAGCGTGTCGCTGCTGCAGCGCCCCTCAGCGGGCGAAGCCGCTCTCGGTGAGCGTGAAGACCTTCTCGGGGAAGGAGGAGAGAACCTCCTGTTGTGGACCCGAGAGGTCGAGATGGCCATGGGATCACCCATGCTTCAAGTGGAGAACCAGCGCGTGGCGCTTGCGATCTCTAAGCTCGAAGGGCGAGCGAGAGAATGGGCCTTGACGTCGGGGACGTCTGTCGAAGGGGCCTTCCCGACCTGGAAGGAGCTGAAGGAGAAGCTCCTGCAGGTTTTCTCCCCGCCTAACCAGACGTATCGCGTGAGGTCACGCTTCCTTGCCACCCGCCAGGGTAAGAAGGATTTGGTAGACTATATCCAAGAGCTACGAACGCTCATTGCTGGCATGGCTGGCGATCCTCTACCCGAGGTGGTCACCGTGACCGTCTTCATGGAAGGACTACGAGCTGGAGTGGCTCGCACGGAAGTATTCCGTCAGAGCCCGGCCGACTTCGAGAAGGCCGTCCGTGTGGCATTGAATACCGAGTTCAACTTTAAGTTGTCTCGAGTCGGTGCCAACACCAGCTCTTCCGGATCGAATGGTCCTGAGCCCATGGACCTCAGCTATGCTGAGGATGAAACCGAGGAGCTCAGAGCTGCTGAGCAGCGAGCAGGCATCCGGTGATGCTATGTGTGCGGGAGCACCCGCCACTTGAGGCCGACATGCCCTCTGCGCAGGCAGTGCTCCGGCCAGCTCGGCCGCACCCTGCCGAGAGCCAAGTAGGCTCGGCGCAGGGAAACGCCAACTCCCAGTAGGCGCGAGGCGGCCTACTGGGGAAGAACTGAGTTCTGTAGTGCTGTGGGAAGGGAGAGGCAGCAGGGCTCAGCCCCGAAGAGCTCCGTGCTCTATAACACGGAACGTGTATGCAAGCCGGGCTTGCTGGTCGTCCTGGTGGACGTGAAGGGCTTCGACAAGCCATGGGTAGTCTTGATAGACTCTGGGGCGTCTGGAAACTATGTCAGACGCTCCGCCGTTCAAGGTAGCCAGCGGTACGCTGAGGCTCTACGAGAGCGAAGTGGTGACACGGTCACTGTCCGTCTCGCGGCGGGGGCCCGTGTTACGGTGCCGAGGGTCCCGATGGACCTTGGGCTGAAGTTCTTGGACTTCGATAGCGTAGAACGCTGTCTGGTTCTTGACCTGGATTCGAGGTACGACCTCATCCTTGGCATGGCGTGGCTGGAGCGCCACGAGCCATGGATCGATTGGCGGTCGAAGACCTTGGGCGCTACGCGCATCTCTCTAGCGGAGCTTTGGTGAGTCATGAACCCACCTCTGCTAGGAAGCAGAAGCGCTATTGGCGCGAGCACTGGGCCGAGTCGATCATGGTGCTGGATGTCGGTGTGTCCGAGTTGGTGGACGGCACCGTGAAGGACTGTAGTCCTGAAGAGCCTTTGAGGGCTGATAGTTGTGCGGCGGCACGTACTCCGCTGAGTGACGCCGGTCTCGACTGAAGGCGCCACTGAGTGTCTCGGACGCTGACCCTTTGAGGGCTGTTAATTGTGCAGTGGCACGTACTTCACTGAGCGGCGATGGTCGTAGACCGAGCGAGTCGCTGGGTGTCCAAAGTGACACCGAGCCTTCTTTGAAAGCTGTTACATCGACTGCGGTGAGTGCCGACCGTGATCAAAGATCTCGCGGCGCTTCGCGTGGCGCCCCCTCGGGCGAATCCCCTCCTTCGAGAGGCGGCGAGAGCGCGCCTGGACGTGCCTCGGTGAGGCGTAGACGTCGGAAAGCACGGCGTGCGCGACACAAGGTGTCTATAGCGTCGATGGTGCCGCCCGCCTCTAGCGGCGCTCCCGGCCAGGCTGTGAACAGCTCTACACTCTCGTCGACGGAGTGACGGGTGCGGTCGATGGAGGTATTCACCTCGATGACCTGCCAAGTATTGGCGAGCTCTTGGAGCTGGACGAGATGTCCGTCGCCGAGTTTGGGGCGGCGCAGAAAGACGGCGAGCTCGCCGAAGTGATCATCATTCGACCCGAAGACGAGTTGAACTCGTCGTTTCTCGTGGATGAGTCGGTCTTAGCCGAGACCAAGAAGGCATTGAATGCGCGAAGTGGGTCAGCGATCCTGAAGGACCCGACTGACCCCTTCTGTCCTTTGCTGAAGGAGTATGGAGATGTCGTCTCAAAGGAGCCACCAAGTGGCCTCCCTCCTGACCGAGGGGTCTGTCATGAGATTGACTTGGTTCCCGGAACGAAGTACTGCGTCACACGCCAGTGGCCCTTGCCGAAGGAGCAGTGCGACGTCATCGACGCCTTCTTCCGTGCTAAGCACGCGTCAGGGCTTGTACGTGAGAGCAAGTCTCCGCACTCCACCCCGACGTTCTGTGTCAGAAAGCCTAACGGCAAGTGGCGCATCGTTCATGCTTTCAATAAGCTGAACGCGGCCACGATCCCGGCGCAGACGCCGATTCCTAGGAAGGATGTTCTTCAGAACAACATGGTTGGTTGTACCATGTATAGCGCGCTCGACTTAGTCGATGGCTATTACCAACTGCTCATACGAGCGAGTGATGTGCCGCTGACAGCGGTGAGCACACCGAGCGGTATGCTCTGGGAGTGGCTCGTTATACCCCAAGGGCTGTCGAACGCGCCTGCGACGTTTAATCGTCTTGTGACGCAGCTATTCCGGCCCCATCGGGCGTACGCACAGACATACTTTGACGACATCTTCGTCCACAGTCGTGCTGAGCACGGAAGGACTGACGTCGAGATGCACGTGGAGCATCTGCGAGCGGTGATCGAGTGCATGCGCACGAACAAGTTGTTCGCCAACGCAGACAAGTGTGTCTTTGGTGCCGAGGAGATTCCTTTCCTCGGCTTCTTCATTGGGAAGCGTGGCTTGCAGGCAGATCCTGCCAAGGTCAAGGCTATAGTGGACTGGCCGGTTCCTTTGAACCAGAATGACCTTCGCAAGTGGCTTGGCCTCGCCGATTACTTGCACAAGTACAGCGAAAACTACGCTGAGCTGGCTAGGCCATTGTCCAATCTCCTTAAGAAGGATGCGGACTGGTGTTGGCGTGCTGAGCACGAGGCTGCGGATGCGCAGATCAAGGAGAGTCTCCTGCAGGCACCGATATTGGCGCTGCCGGACCCTGATCGTCCGTTCAGTGTCGTCTGTGACGCCTCCGACTTTGCCATCGGCTGCGCTTTGCTACAAGCGGACGTCGATGGGCATGAACGCATGATCGCGTTTGAGTCTCGTCAGCTTAAAGCTGCGGAGAAGAACTACCCAGTTCATGACAAGGACCTACTTGCAATGAAGTATGCTCTCGTCAAGTTCAGGGTGCACCTGCTCGGCTCAAAGCCGTTCGTGATCTTCACGGATCATGGGTCACTACGCACTGCGACACTGTTGCCTCACCTCTCGCAGAGGATGGCCCGATGGCTCACCTTCTTTGCGGAGTATAACTTCGAGGTGAAGTAGAAGCCTGGCAGGCAGAACGTCCTGGCCGATGCGCTGTCGCGCCGGCCGGACTATGAGCTTTCATGTCACGGTGGTATCGTCGTCGGTGACGGATTTGATCCGATCAGCATATGCACAGGACGAGTCCTACGTCGCATTGCTGCGCGCTCTGGGGAGCGAGGAGTTCAAGGACTCGAAGACAAAACTGTTTGGGCGCTTGCGCGCGAGGTTGGATCGCTGCATTTGCGATGGCGGCCTGCTGTATTACAGCACGCGTCCGGATGACCCTCCTTGCGTCGTGGTTCCTCACGGTGAGGACCTCAAGTATCGGATATTTTACGAGGCTCACGATGCTCCCACGAGCGGCCATCTTGGTCGCGAGAAGACCTACAGCTCAGTGAGCTCCATGTACTGGTGGCCCAAGCTGTACAAGTGGGTCAGCACATATGTGCGCACGTGTGAGACGTGTCAACGGGTCAAACCCGCGCCGCATGCGGAGCGCCTTTGGCGAGCTTGCCTGTACCCAGTGGGTGTTGGCAGTCCATGAGTATGGACTTTGTGTTTGGCCTGCCGAAGGACTCGGCAGGCAACACGGGCACTGTGGTCTTTGTTGACCGATTGAGCAAGATGGCTCACTTAGCGGCAGTGCCGGACTCCATTGATGGAGAGGGTACAGCCTCGCTGTTCATCGATCGAGTCTTTCGGCAGCACGGGCTGCCGGAGACGATCGTCTCGGATCGAGATCCGCGCTTCACGGGGAAGTTCTGGACGTCCGTCTTCAAGGTGCTAGGCACACGACCGGACATGTCCCCAGCGGATCATCCGCAGACCGACGGTCAGACCGAACGCGTCAACCGCGTCGTCGAGGACGTCTTGCGCAGTGTGTGCGCTGAAACTCTAAAGCAGTGGAGCGCCATGCTCCCGCTTGTCGAGTTTGCATTGAACAATGCAGTGCATGCCTCTACAGGCTTCACTCCGTTCTACGTGAACGGCTTAGCGCACCCGCGCGTCCCCTTTCCCCTCCACTTCGTGGCCACGGGCTTGGTGGGGGAGGGATAGCTCCCGAGCTTGCTGATGTCAGCCCTCTTGCGGTGCGCAAGCAAGTCGATGACTTCCTCTCGACGAGGTTGAGAGTCTTACGCAGTGTGCGTGATGCGATGGCTGAAAGCCAAGATGTTCAGAAGGAACAAGCTGATGCAAAAGGCAGAGGCAATATGGTGGAATTCCAGGTCGGTGACCTTGTTTTATTAAACGCTAAGAACCTGCCTACACATGCAGTATCTGCCGTCTTCAAGACGAAACTCCGACCACGGTTCATCGGACCGTTCAAGGTCGTGGCCAAGAAGGGCCTTGCATACACGCTGAACCTCCCAGCGAAGATGCGAACACATCCTGTGTTCTACGTGGGCTTGCTTAAGCCATACCAGGATCCCGCGGGGGTGAGCGCCGAGGTGCTGGCTCCGCTGGCGGCGTCGATAACGCTGAGTAGACGAACTGCTGCAGCCCGGTCAGTTGACCCCGAAGCTCCGCGAGCCCTAGCTCCTGAGCGCGAAGACGATCGGAGATCGATTGCGGGACCTCGAACCACTCCACCCGCTGCTGCAGATCCGTCAGATCTTGATCGTAGCGATCAAACGTCTCCCAGACGTCTCGCATCTGGCGAGCGAGCTCTCCCCGCAGCGAGCGAACACGGTGCAGCATGGCTGACACCTCCGACTAACGCGCCCAGCGCGAGCCAGGAATCGGATTCCCATGGTCATTGACCATCCGACCATCGCCCACCTCCGGCGCTGCTCGATGAGCACGGTGACCTCCACTATCACGTAGAGCGTCTTCTAGCACGTCGCCGACGTAAGGGTCAAACCCAGTATCTGGTGAAGTGGAGGGGTTACCCTCACTCCCAGAACTCGTGGGAATACGAGGTGCCTCTAAGGCAAGACTGTCCTGACGTCTTGAACGCTTTTGATCGGGCTGATCAAGGGCGCCCTGAGGGCTCACGGTCGACTCGTCGACCGAGCCGCGCTTCTCGCCACTAGTGCGAGGCGCGTCCGGGTCAGAAGCAGAGCGCATGCTCTGATCTGGGGCTGGTTCAGCCAGCGGAACCTCTCCCTGAGAGGCAGGAGCGAAATGGGACGCACCCGTGCCGGTGGCACGCGCAGAGCGCAAACGAGGACCCCTCGTGCGAGACTTAGCGAAGTCAAAGTACAGACGTCGTTCGACTCGAACGTCCGCTTCGCTGAAGCTTGCATGCAGGTTGTCGAGCGACTGCAACTTGCGGCCGTGTTCGGCCCAAGTCTGGAAAGCCGAGAGATACTCTTCGGCTGTCTCTTCCGGGTTGAGAGCGATGGGATACGTCCGCATCTGCGGCACCGAGCCGCCGCTCGCTTGAGCGTGAAGACGTTGGCGATATTCCGCCACGTTCGTCACCTGCGGTGTCAGGAACCGCTCGTGGAGCGCTTGACGAGTCGCCAGCTCGGCGTCCGTGCGGGCTGGAGGCCCCACGATATAGCTCGCGAGTGATGGCTGCGCGGCAGCATCTCGGGCCGCTCGGCCGCATCGCGCGGCTCGAAGCCGTAGTCGCGCCGCGACGGATTCAGCAGTGGCTATGCCACGGGGCGCATGGAGCGCGCGTACGCTCGGCCCGCGAGAGCGCGGTCTTGGGCCTCATCGAGGTCGTTCGTAATGACAAGCTCGCCAGACCGGTCGCCCTCATCGCGCGGAGGCAGGGGCGGAGCTGAGCGCAGGGCGCTCAACACAAAGGCTGACGGCCTGGCTTCCGGGAACGGACACGGCATTCGCAGCGGTGGTCGCTGACCGGGCGGGGTGCGTGCGTCACGCGGAGAGCGTGGCGTACGCGCAGGGCTTCCAGCCCCTGGCGAAGCGCCCGAGCGATCATCGCGTACTGGCGTGTCGCCACCTTGGTCGTCCGACTCCTCATAGTCGACCTCGACCTCGCCCTCCTCTTGGGGCGAGCGAGGGCGCCGTACCGGCGAAGGAGGGTGCCGTGTCGGCGACGACAGCGGACTCCCACCTCGATACGAGGTCACGTCGCTGGCGGCTTGACTGCCTGGACTGCCCATCGGGCTGCGCATGGCGCGATCTCGGTAGATTCGGCGATGCGCCGCGAAGTATTCCGCAACGGAGAGCGTGAGAGCGGCCTGGGGCCGGCTTGTGGTCGCGCACGAGCGCTGGGAAGCTGAGGACAGCCTGGTAGGAAGGCCTGCAAGTGACCGACACTTGAGGCACGCGAGGAATAGGCTCGGTGAGCCAACGGCAGCCTCGTTGAGGCGTAGTGACCAGCGGAAGTCTCTAAGAGACGCGACCTTGACAAGGCAGTTGTGGATCCGGTGTATCCACTGTTTGGAGGGGAACGGTGAAGCGGGGTTACGCGAAAGTCATAACCATGTGTTAATTTTGGAGGTTATACGAATCTCTTAACCGTGTGTAGAGTTTCGACTCTGTAGCCATCTGGCTCTCCACCACTCATTTACATATCGCTTAGGTTAACTATGCTACACAGTGTACATTTACACCAAGGTCAGATAAACAATTCAATTCAGTTCTATTTTTGCAGTTAATTAGTGTTGTCCTTGGTTTAAGGGACACTGACTCTGCGGGTCCTAGTTACGGGACTGTACTTGGTTTTAATATACAGTAGAACCGAAGGCTGGAAGCCTAAAGACACAGACTTGGGGAGTCCTTCATCTTCATCTTCCTGTGTGCACGCGCACCGCTACGCAGCACCGCTAAATAACAACTACAACAACTCCAAGTGAGATGATGCAAATCGTCGGCGTGAGGAGGACAGAAAGCAGGGGAATTGCTTTGGTTGTCATAAACCCGGCCACACCAAGAGGGATTGTCCGTCGAGTGGGGACTCTGGACGAGCAAATAATGGTGGAAACAACGTGGGCATCGGGAACGCACAAACACAGATTTCTATGGTGAACCTAAAGTGCAAGAATGGGTATCATCCAGAGATGTGGGTGTACGACACGGGAGCAAATAGACATCTTGCTGGTGACAAGAGATACTATGTGGAGTATCGCTCTCTTTCGACTAAGGAGAGGAGAGACTGCGCGGTCAACGGATACAATGGGAAGTCTACTCCGATTGGTGTTGGAGCGATCGACTTGTGGGTAAACGTGATTGGAGGTCACGTATCGATTCGGCTGGCGAACGTGTATCTCTCGCCGAATCGACCAAACTTGCTTTCCATGTCACTGGCTCGCAAGCAGGGTTTTGAAGTGGAGTTCAATTATGACGATGGAGTATATCATTGTCCAAAAATGGAGCTATCGCTTTAAAAGTACTTGAAGATCCTTGTGTTTCCGCTTCAACAAGTAGGGGTCAGCGACTCTCCATTATGTAGGATTATGCATTGTCCGACAGCTCAGTCCCAAGGGACGATTAGAGCGAGCCCCCAAATTGGGTATGCAAGTTTCCATCTAATGCAGAGTCGAGACCGCCCTAGACCCGGATACTAGCTTGGCCGCAATCGTTGATGCTGATTCCTTGCACAGTCTTGTGTAGGACTTGAAGGCGTCTGATGCCCACCTTCCATGGAACTAAATCGTAAGTGTGTCGATTCCCGATCGGCACATGTGCGTAGCGCCACCGGCTCGGGTGAGTGTGAACTGAAACTTGCGGCGTCAGACCCGATGCCCTAAGCTGCCGTTTTGATTGCCTTGGAGAGTTGCGACGACGAGATGCACTCTGGTAGCCCAGACGCATTCATGTAGACCGCTGCTGGAATCGTCGATGGTAATCCGTGCCGAGCCGAGAGTAGCGACAGAGCCCCGAGGACGGGGCATAGAAACTCGTGATCTGAACGTAGTAGCATACGTGTCGTCGCGGGCCCGTCCTGATTTGACTTGGAGCCGCGGAAGCGGATATGAACCGACCGCGCCGTTACTGCTGAGAGCGTTGGTAGCTCTCTTGAATTCAAAACGATGATGTCATTTGCACGCAGGGCAAACCACTTGAACGTTGCTCCACTTGTAACAACGATTTCCAACCTCCGAGGAGGAAAAAGAACGCCAGACACACGACCCCCAAAGAGCGCGGGCAGAGGGATCAGGAAACGAGAGGCCACCGTAGTTGTTCTCCAGGGGTGCGAGTGACACGGGGGCCTTGTGCCGAGGGGCGGCGTCGAGGCGGCTGATCCCCTTGAGAAGCATGCGCACGTGTGGATGTGCGATCGGGAAGGGCATGCCGGCGAACTCGAAGAAATGCCGCACCCCATGCAAAGTTCCCATGATGGTCGAGGCACGAATACGGAATCCGGAGCCGAAGCCAACCTGGAATCCGTGTAAGACGAAGTGGGAAATAATCCGAGCCCGGTCGATGTCGTCGTCACAGCAGCGGAGCCACCGATCATAGCCGCGAGCAGAAGACCATGCGGTCCATTTCGCTAACGCACTGGAGTATTTGGCGAAGGTGGAGTCGGCAACGGAATGCTGACGGAGATGGAGGGCCAGATCGTCGAGAGCCGATGAACATCCAGCGGAAGAGCCACCTGCAACCAACCGTGTGTTAGCTGTGAGTATAGCGCGGCGTAGGATGCGTGAGCGGAGATGCGGGACCCGGCGTCCGCCCTGGTATTGTCGATCCCGGCAACGTGACAAGCACAGAACCGAAGATGGAGCGTGTGCTTCCAGTAACCCAAAATCCGTATGAGATCTTGAGCATGAAAGTTGCGTGACGATAAACGGTTCTGCCATGCCATTGCCGAAGTATTGTCGATTCGAAAACGAATGTGCACGGGTTGTGTGCCGTCAGCAGCGCGAGCCCAGCGCGGACCCCAAGCGTATACGGCGAAGACGCACGACAGTAGCTCACGAAAGTTGATATCGAATCCGTTGGGATGACCGGACTTGGACGCAGCGATTAATGCCAACTCCTCCGTGGTGAATTGGTACGTAAAGGCCGTTTTGGCGGTGACATCTCGGACACAAAGCCCAAAATCGCTGGCGTCGACCTCGACGAAAATGTCTGGTTCAGGAAGACCGTTGAAAAACTCAAAGGGAACTCCATTGAGAGAAGGCGAATAGAGATTATGCCACCACCACAACATATCTTGGCGCATGGGTGGGGAGATCGGCACGACCTGAAAGCGGTTCAGATTTGACTCCCATATGCGAAGCCGTTGCAGAAACGGTTGGGCCGGCCGAATGCAGGTCGCCACGTGGCGGAGACTGCCGAGAAGGGACCGGAATTGACGTCGTGACAGCTCCGGCGTATGAAAAGCGTTGGAGATGAGGGCACGAGCCTTATGGATCTTGACTGCCGGCATAGACACCGTTCCCGCAATTGATTCAAACTTCAGGCCCAGAACAGTCTGATCCGTCGCCCACAGGGTGAACTTGTCATCATTGACAGCGTCGCAACCCAGGATGGACGTCACAGCAAAGCGATGTGACCGCTCCATCTCCTCACAGGTGTGTCCGACGTCGGCAGTAACGTTAACGTGGTTGTCAACCCAGTAATGACTGAAAAACCCGTGTGGGTTAGTAGAGTTGTAGTGCGAGCCGTGAACGAAGGCGATGGCACCACCCACCACTTCATAGACCCCCGGAGAACCAGTCCAGCCGAAGGGTGCCGACAATTCAATCACCAGTGCGTCGTCGGCCTCGATCCGGCCTGCAAAATTGTGGTCGCTGCAGCTGTGGATGCTGATGTTTCGGAAAGCAGCAGCCACATCGCCAGCCATGAGCTTGACGAAAATGTCGGGCCGGTCCTTTTTCAGCGAAAGATCTTTCGGGCAATCGCGTCGCAGTGTACGTACTCAGGCCGTGGTATGCTGCTTGGGTCCGTGCAGTCGTTGATTGAGGCGCCGTCGGGAAAGGACAGATCATGGATAACCCGTCCAGACGACTGGGGGTCTCCGCCGGCCTTGTCCACAACCCCGAAGGGGCTAATGTAGATCTCCGGTCATATCTCCAGCAAGTCGCTATTTAATACCAAGCACCGCCATGCATCCTGTTCTTTGCGAACGTTTTCCGAACCACGTTGACTCGTTCCTCGGCGAAGCCGTGGTTTGGAGGGGACGAGGCTGGCTGGGCGGCACCCGGAACAGCTGAACGCGGACGCCCTCTTTCGCAATCTGCAGCAGTTCAGCGTGGCGAGGGTACGCTTCACAGATCGTTGAAATCACCTCGGGAACGAGCCTCTTATTAGGCCGATAGTCGGAGGGCGTTTGGCCACGGATCAGCTCCACAAACTTGGCGAGGGAATCCGTGTACGACTAACATACTCGGACAGAACGGCCTTTAGCGACAGGTTAAGCAAGTTTTCAGCACCTCGTCGCTGGTGGGGATATGGTCGGTCCGGAAATGCCAGCCCAACCTGCGCAAGAGCATCGTTGATCTGGCGTAGTCGAATGTCCTCTGAAAGGCTTGAACGGGCCGATGCATTTCGTGCTAGTTCTGTCGCGACAGCGGCAGAGACCACCGGCCGAAGGCGGGGCGGTGACGAGATCTCGTGACTGTTACCAGAGCGTTGCTGTCCGTGGGCCGCCGACGACCGAGTGCTCGCACGGGTCTCCATCCTGCTACTGGCGATCGGCCAGATACTCGTTGTGGACGACGAGGAGGGCCGTGCTGCCGCCCGGAGCGCCGATGACCGTTTGCCCGAACGCGCAGAACGCGCTGGGTACGGCGGTACAGTGACCGCTGGTGCGGGTAGAGCAGCACATGGCGTGGTGGCCGATGGCGCGCGTGGTATATCCGATACGTGGGGATGTATCTCTCGATCATGACGGACGACCGATGACTTAGTGCATGTGCGGTAGGAAGAGCCTTGTGTATTAGCTGGATTACTCCGCGGGATGGACCGAAGTGACACTGAGTCACTATCACCTCGGTCTCCTCAAGCACGACGATCACCGTCGCGGTGGCGGTAGCGCGCCTCGCGGTCGTAGTCGTGGCGCGGGCGGTAGCGGTGCTCTCGCTAGGACGTGTCCTTGTCGCGTCGGTAGGTATACTCTGCCCATTCACGAAGACGGCGGGGTACGTGTTGGTTCCAGTCGTGGATGCGGGACGGGTGGCCGCATCGCGTCCTGGAACCGCCGAGGCATTCAACACATGCGAGGTAGCGTAGGCAGGGTTCTTGGCCGCGGCTGTTGACTGGGATCAGCGCGCGGATCTCCTCCAGAATGCTCCGTTTACGAATGCTTGGCGTTGGCAGCGTGGAGCGCGTTGACGAGAGCCATCGACCAGTCTTGAGCGTAGTAGTCAATATCGTCCACTGCACGGCAGAACTGCGTCCACCATGCAGGTTCGTCGAGCTGAAGGTGGCTAAGAGCCGCGCTCAGCCACTTATTCACGTACACCAGCGTCAAGTTGACTCGGATCCCGGAGTTGTTCGCGTCTGACTTTTTGTTCTGGACCACAAAGGCCCTGAATTTGCTCACCAGCCCGGTTATGTGTCCGTACCACAGATCCGCGCCCATGACGGCGAGACCGTCCAGTCCGTCCAAGATGTCATCGTAGCCGCGACAGTGTGCCTCCGCCCGCGGCAGGGACACTGAAGGGCAAAAGTCGCTCGCAAAGTTCTCATTCGTGGACCCTACGACGAGGGCCGACGCTTCGCTTTCAGACCGGAAGTGTAGGGCGGTCAAACCCCGAGCACCGAGGCGGCCGCTGAACAAATCCATCAGAATGGCCGGGGTCGTCCGGAATGCAAGACAGCTCGACTCACGCAAACCTAGCACAAAGGACATTGGAGAGACGGACGTACCATTTTGGGGACTCAGTTTCCTGAACATGCGGTGTGCCGCTAGCACATGAACTTGGGGTGGATGGTAATCACCTTTCCGCCGCTTTGGTTCCGGCGGGAAGCTGGAGCACGTCAGCTCGCAGATAGCTGCAGGCGGAAGCTCCCCAGCATCATTCGGCGTCGTCGTTCTCTCTGTCGTGACACGCGAGCTGGCCAGTTGGCTCCGAAGGTGATGCACTTCGTCACGGAGCGTCCGCAGCTCGCTCAACACGTCCGCTGGAACGGCCGGTTCTGCGTCGTAGATATGGCTGTCCGTGGCCGCGAGACTGCATGACTGGGCTGAAACGTGCACATGAAAGCGTTCAGGGCAAAAGGCTCATCCCGACGACGCGCTGGTTGCGCACGTGACAAGCCGGTCAGCGCTGCCTGGCCTTCGTGAGGCGTGTTGGCGTGCACAACTGTTGACGGCTGAGCTGTAGCCGCAACGTCCCCGCCGGTCGTGTCTGTGGCCTGCCGCTGGATTGCTAGGCGGCAGCTCCTTGTCACCCGACGGTGACTCAGCGCCGACCCGGCCGGGAGTGCTGGTAGGCGGAACGCCGTCGATGGTACCATCGATAGCTTCGTCCACTCGGTCAGGTGCCGCGCCGACGGCGGTGGTGACGGCCGGTGGCGGCGTGGTTGCAGGCTGGTTGCGGGTCAGCTTCCTCTTTCCCTTGGCTGGTGCCTTGGCCGGAGTGTCCTGCGGGCTTTTCCTCTTCGACGCACGTTTTGACACACGTAACGGCGGGGCGTCCGTCGTCGCGCGGCCAGACGATGCGGTCCAGTCAGCTCCGTCTGACGTCATGTCAACAACGGCCGTTCCGGTGTTCGCAGGGGCCTGCGTCGCAGGGGAGTTTGGTTCGTTGCTCGACATGGTTGCGGTGAGTTGGAGAGGATGAAAAGACCCCTAACGAGAAGCTTGCTGATGCTTAATCTATAACAGAAGTGCGCTTTCGTGAGCCCTGAGGCTGGCTCCCGAAATTGTTGGCTGTGGAGAGCTTGTGCTTTCGTGTGGAAAACACTATTTCCCCTTTGGCTTTGCTATGCTCGGCTTTGGGAAAATACACATTTTAAGGAGGCCAAGTTCAGGCGGGGATTCATAGAGGCCAGGTCCGGATACACCAAGGTAAGAATCCTGGTAGCAGAAAAGTGTTAGTGCCGTCCGATACACCTTGAAAATATACTTACTTTTCCTTTTACTCTCTCATAAGAGCAAGTCGAGATTTAACACCTTGTGGTGTCTACCTTTTCCCCGAGCACAACGAATTTCTGCCTGGTGAAAGAAGCCCTCTGATACCTGAAACTCTTGTGAACTTTGCACTACGAGACAGTGTCGCGGACTTACAGAGCTGGCATGAAAGACTCGGACACTTATGCCCGCAGCATGTGAAGCTGATGGCAGACCGAGGTCTTGTAGAAGGAATGATGCTACGAAAGCGGGACTTTCACGTGTACGAGGCGTGCAAGTTAGGCAAGTACAGAGCAAAACCCGCACAAAAACGCCTCGATCGTGAGATGACCCAGCGGAATGAAATTGTTTTCGCAGATTTGTTGTTCCCTCCTGCGAACTTCAATTGTACACAGTTCAAGGTAGTGTTAGAGATCATGGATGGCTACACGCGATTCATTACAGCCTACCCGGTCAAGAGCAAAGCTGCAAGCGAGATCAACTCTTTGATTCTTTGATACGTAGTTTGAGCGGAACGCCAAAACACAGGATATCTGGTGAAAACATTACTCACGGACGGTGGTGGAGAATTCGTCAATTCGGAGATGACTTCGTGGTGTCAGCAGCACGGGATTGTGCACAGCACTACACCACAAACACGTATCGACTGAACTTGGTAGAACGCACACCCCAAACGTTGAGCGGCATGATGAAAACCATGAAGAAGGAAGCTGGTTTGTTAATTTTGTTTTATATTGCGCTTTACTACTCCGTGTATCTGAAGAATCGGTCGTACTCAGCTCCGATTCAGCGGACTCCGTACGAAGCGATGTGGGTCCGCAAGCCTGACATCCACTACATCAGGAGATTCGGTGCCCTTGCACACGAAGGTAGGACCTTCGAGACACAAGTTCGCGGACAACTGCAAAGTTGGGTTCACGCTTGGATGTCGTGAAAGCACTCTCGGTTGCAAAGTCTACTACCCAGAGAAGGGAACGGTTGCTTTCGGAGGACAAGTGACTGTGAATGAGCAGATCATGTACAAAGATCGACAAGGGTCTGACTTTGATGCAGAAGTTCGTGAATGGGCTAGAGAGACTACGCCAACTTGACCAGCAGAGGAGGTCGAGATTACGACCTGCTGATCGTAGAAGGGCGTGATGTCTGGGACGAAAGCGATAGCACTTCAGCGGATGATGAGAATGTCCTGTTAGATGGCGAAAAAATACAGTCACGCAGACAACTACATCATCACCTGCAAAGTGGATGAGTCGGAGACCGCCGGAACTTGGCGAGAAAATGGTATTCAGCATGCAGTAGAGTTACTCTGAAAACCAGGAAATTCCGACAGGCGAAGAAATAAACGTGGAGCCAACAGTTGACGAAGAGAAAGATCAAAGAAACGGTGACCACGATGAAGCCACTCAAGAGGCTGAACAACAAAGTGTGCTGAAAGAGATAACAACGATAGCAAAATCGCTTGGGGGTGTTAATGGCAGCGATCTGGTCAACGGTTGAAGTTGGATAGAGTGTGTGGGCCTTGCAGGTTTTCGTTCCTTCTCTCTGTGCCCTTGTGGGAAGTTTGTACTTCAATGCGGCGCGTGTGGTGGAGCGTTTTTGCCAGTAGGTGGGGTCTAGCGCGGGACGGCAGGTTGCTGTGTCAACGGACGTGGGAGAATATCCAGACAATGACTCGCGACGACGTGTTGCTGTCCTATACGGAGGACGACTGCAGATTTTACACGCTAATGCTCTTGTTTCGGGCGTCCATGGAGGTGCTGGATGGTGACGACGAACGGTTCGGCCGCTTTGGTCGCACTCTTCATTAGTGCCTGGACGCGGGGTTTTAAGTTTGCTGCAAAGTTTTATCGTATTTGGCGGAAAACAAGATTGCGCTTAACCATTGCTGGTGATCGTGCATCGCTACGGGATTGACGGTGACACACTTTATCGATGGAATGTTAGTGGTTGGAAATCTGCTACTGTTCGTGGCGGCCGTGGTGCTCTGCATTCTGCGTGCTATCTACGGGCCTCTGGATACACTGCTACGGCACTGGGCGGTGGTGGGCTTTGGACTGAGGAGCTTGTACGTGGTGGACGGCGTGTGGTTCTTCGTGCCCGAGTGTGATATAGTTATTGCAGCGGTTATTGGGTGCGGCTTCTACCGTCATGCACTTGAGAACTCAAGATTTCTGGCGGTGGTAAAGGAGCTCACGCCGTGGAGCACGGTAGCTCGGGGTTGGAGTCGTGTCGGTGACTGTTCTCGGGCAAGGCATGAGCGCGAGAAGCTTGAATGACAGTACGCTAATCTGCGGGCACGGAAACAGCAAGTGCGACGACAGCAAGACTATGATCAAATCGAGGCGATCACTCTGATCAGCGACGGTGATGACGATGAGGCTAAAGGCGTACAGATGGTGAAAACGGAGTTGGTGGAAGTGAATCCGCCTCACGGAGTTCGCTTTTGAAATGTCTGTCGACTCTCGTGATCGACTTGAGATGCGAGACCAGCGTGGCCTGCTGCTTCTAGCGGCTGGACGGTTGACAGAGGCTTGCGATGGAAACGTCATGAGGGTCGGCGAGGACGCCTCCCGCTTGGTCGGAGAGGATATTCCGACTCCGGAACGGTTGGAAAGGTTGGTGTAAAGGGTTCAGCCGTGATGACTGCTGCGCGGCCATTAACCCAGAGTACCTTGAGAATGTCGCTCAGCGGTTGGAGAGCTTGAGGAAGAAGGCAACTCAGACAACTGGAGGAGACGCGAGGTGCTGATGGAACTGCGAGCGCGGCGAATGAGCGAGCGTCGCGTTAGGAGGATAGTGGTACTGCCGCCACAATAGGCGTTGGATCGGAAGACGGGAGAACGAGCAAGGGGACGGAAAACCCGCCGAGATTTGTGCAATGTGTCGCTCTGTACAGTGGTGCTCATCATGAGATCAAGGTTAAGGAAGTGCTGTATGTGCCAACGAGGAGCAAGAACTGGTTGTCTGTCTCGCAGATCAACAAAACTGGTCGGTTACAAGTGATGTTCGATGGCGCAAAAATGCACATCTCGTAAAAAAATAAGAATATCGTCGCTGTCGCTGACTTGATCGACGATCTCTACTGGCTTTGGACTCGAAGCTTTAGTGCTAACACTGTCAAACGTGTCGATAAACAGTGCCAATTTGCACGCACGCATGGGCCACGCTCCCAACGACATACTGAGAAAAATCATGTCCACCAACACGCTTGAGGATCCCAAAATGACCGGGGCATCGAAAATATCTGGGTATGCCGTGGCTATCATGTGGTATAGAAATCCTCGTGAAAATTCGTTGGCAGTACGGATAGACTCCACTTACAACACAATCTCAATCAGGAAGGTCAACGAGAGTTGGGGCTCAAATTTAAAGACCCAGATTCAGCTCTAGCACCGGGACTGACTGGTCTTGCGATCCGTCCACGCAAATTTCCCAAGTAAACAAACGCCACTAGCATGAGCTCGCTAGCGCGCCAAACCTCGCTGGCCCAACAGCAGAAGGGTCCAAAGCCAATTAAGACCGACTGCGGGTCTCAGCCTGCGGTGACCTTTAGAGAAGCGGGGAGACACTCGGCCCCGAACACAAGCGCCGGCAATTCAGCCGTCACGCTATACACACTCAACCTTGCCACAAACTCTTGGCTTAGCCGAGGGGCGAGCACTGTCCCCATGGATAAACGCGCCCACCGACAGACATAACCCGCTCAAACGGGCGGATCCAGACGCAACGTACCGAAGATGATTCCGCTGCCGGACTTGGCCCTTGTGTGCTTGAGGGAAAATTCTGGTTTGTATATGTAGTGCCCATTCGGGCTTATGTAAACCTATCTTTCCTACTTTTCATACAAATATGCAGTGAAATATGATCCGTTTTCTAACTGCGACCTCGTTGAACCCACCGCCGAGTCCCCGAAGAGTCCCCGAGCTCCCAGGCTGGTCACCGAGGTTTCGGAATGGTCAGGTCGTTGCTACCGAGTCCTCCCAAGAGTCATCGAGGATCCAACTGTAGCCAACGAGCTTTCCCAACAGGCACCGATGTTCCCAACAGTCGCCGAGGCATGGCAACGGCCGCCTGGACCTTGGTCGTGTGGCTTCGGTTGGGCTAATCCACAAAAGTAATCTCTCGGCCATGACAATTGAGATCCCACCAGACTCAAAACCCCAGCTATTCAGGGTTGACTCCGTTGGGGATGACCCCGGTCGAATCCTCGCCACCAGAGGTTCATTTTACTGCCAAACATTGAGTATCAGTATTTTGACACTTTAGCTATGTCGGTATTAATATAATACAATACTTTGAGCAATGATGAAAAACGGGTATTAGTACTACTACAAGTTGTATTAATACGTCTGTGATACTTTAGCATATCGGTGGTTGACGTAAACACCCACTTACTACAGCGTGCTGCGGTAGTGTGCTGCTTTGCCACGCAGCTTGTCACGCAGAATCGAGTTACTGCCACCTAAACTGGAACAAGAATGAAGACTGTGTTTTACTGACCAGCTCGCGCCACCTGTGTTGAACTACCATCCATGTTAAAGCACCTGGCAAAATGAAAGTTGCGCAATTTTTATTATATGTAATTTAACACGGAACCAGACTGCTAAATATAGCTCTCATTCAAAATTTTGCGCGCTCCCTCCTTCCACCAACTCGTCACCTGCGCGGCTCGGATTGAGATGGCTGACGTCGGCGATAAGAGAAGGCCCGCCGCGGACGACTCGCCAAGCGGAGGCGGTGGCGAGGACGAAGGTATGAAGCTCACGCAGTCGTCTGTTGAACAGCAAGGTAGAAGTGTTGGGCGCAATTTTGAATCTCGACTAGTCCTAATGTTTGTCTCTAGCTGTTTCGACGTCAAATGCGCCGCTGTTAGTCGTGCCAAGCAGTGCAAGGAAGGAGTTTCGACACATGGGCAGAGTTTTTCTCGTTCTGGGAGAAGTTTGATCGGGAAAATCGGTGAACCGGACGAGACTGTCAAACAGCAGCGCACTACAACAAACAACGTGTTAAGCACCTGGAGCGTCAAATACCAGCGGAGTTTGGCTATGCTTTTCGAAAGTACACTTGTACTCACGACCGCAAACAAAAGTCTCATCCGACGGGCAAAGTCCGAATAAGATCTTGCGATATTGAGGATGTATCGCGTTTTTGGAGTTGGTAATGGGAGCAAATTCCCGAAACACCAAGCGAATCAAGACATCAGCCGGAGAAACAGACTCATTTGAGAGCCGATGAGTAATCAGAGTAACGCAAGAGGTGGCCAAAACACGATTGTGTTCGTATGTCCAAACACGTCCAGAGGGAATGGCAAGAATCGAGTTGCTTCCACACTTCTTTAGTTTGCTTCAGTGTTGATTTACATACGTTTTTATTTGGCTACAGGCCCGATTTGTATCGCCTTCGCGTGTGACAAAACACTTGGTTTTTACAATAAGAGTTCATTTGAAATGTTAACTTGGCGGGTACAAAGGTGCACGCCCACTCATCCAATCCTTCTGCGCGTCTAATCGGTGGTAGCGTAAACAGCGTACAGTAATCACGCATGGTCAAGTTGGACCTTAAACCGGTAACCCGCAACACGCCCCTCAACGCGAACACGTGTGAACGCCAAGTGCCGTCGTGAGTTCGTTGTGGCGGGGTCCGGGAGCGCCTTCGTCAAGATGTCCGCCAGCATGATCGCGGTCTCGCAGTACTCGACAGTCACTTCACCGCGCTTCACTTCGTCACGGATGTGGTGGTACTTGATGTCGACGTGCTTGGCGCGGCCGTGGTTCACAGGGTTCTTGGTCATCTTGATGCACGACTGGTTGTCTTCGAAAATTGTCAAGTCCGGAGTCGCTAATCCCGCAGCCGCCAAAATCTCGCACAAAAGTCGGTGCACCCATTTGCCTTCTTGGATCGCCAGACTCAGCGCGATGTATTCGGCTTCGCTCGTAGATAACGATACACTTGATTGTTTCTTGGAGTTCCACGATACTGGCTCTCCAACAAGTTGGAAAAGATAGCCGGAAGTCGACTTACGATCGCTCACGTCGCCGGCTCAGTCAGCATCCGAGTAGCCAAAAACTCAACGTTTTTGCTCGGCGAAAAGCGAATTCCGAGCGCCTTAGTGCACTGATAGCGAAAGATTCGTTTCACTGCAATCCAGTGTTCGACTTAGGGGTTCTCCATAAATCGCGAAACGTACCCCACAGCAAAAGCAATGTCTGGGCGAGTCGAAGTCATCAAGTGCATGAGTGCGCCAACGGTCTCGCGAAAAGGTGCGCCCAACTTCGTCAGTGCGTCGCTCGGAACAAGCTTGGTGCTAATGTCCACCGGGCTCGAAGCAGGTTTGCACTTGTCCATGCCAAAGCGCTCCAAAATGTCGCGGATGTCGCGAGGCTGTGTTGTAAATATGGTAGCACTTACTCCTGAACAGGCCAAACGGCTAGAGCTGCTGTATTTACGGTAACTTTGGTGAGGAAGCGTGAGAGTTGGAAACCAGAGGACTTCACTACAGACTCTGGTCACGACGTGGACACTTGATAGAAAATTGTGAAGTAAATGTATTTGAACGCTGCTGTATGCCTTTTCGCTACGCGGCTCTCTGCTACGATATCTTAAACGGTTTTTCTGAACGAACGGTGGAGGAGCCACCACACGACCTCCTTCAGAAAGAGACCTTCACCTCGGCCATTGACGAATCGTCTGAATAAAAGCTGGTTTCTTTCGAGAATGCGCTGTGGTGTACAAGTCGGGAGCCCGTTTGCCTTTCGATGGTACTCACGAATTAAACCAGGGACAGACAACAAGTTTACTGTGGGTTCCCAGGTAATGTCGTCCCAACGCCCGACCCACTTGCATTTATACTGCTCAGTTCCGTCGCGTTTAATACGATGATCGATAATTTTCTCGATAAGATGCCTCTCAGACCCGTCTTTCAGTCGCACCGTCGGGACAGTCGAATCCCGTACACATCCCGAAGTGTCCTTAACAAATTTTTCAGCACCATCGTGTGAAATACGGGGTGAATTTGCAGTTCACGTGGCAAATTCACTTCATAGCTCGCTCCATTGTGATGAACTTTCAGAACTTCATAAGGACCTATCCATTTTGATGCAAATTTCCGCTGGACTGCCCCCACTGTCGTGGGATTGAAGTCCTTTGTCGAAATGAGGACCATCTCCTCCACTTCGAACTTTTGGTCACGTCTTCCTCGGTCGTAATGCAGCTTCATCTTCTCTGCGCTTGACCGCAGTTGAGCCTGCACCGCTCGAAGTATACTCTCCAAATGAGCCACGAATTTCGTTGCTGGTTCTTTCCGAGTGTCTGGCAACGCTAAATCGGTTGGAAGTTTTGGGAATATCCTAGATCTGCTACAAAGGGACTCATTTCGATGCTGGATTGATAGCGATTGTTGTAGGCAAATTCTGCCAACACCAAGTAGTGGTCCCAATCGTCCTGAAAACCACTAACGTAATGGCGCAAATAGGATGAAAGAATCCCATTTATTCGTTCCACTTGTCCGTCCGTCCTCTGATGGTGAGCCGACGCTAGTTTAAGCTTAGTGCCAAGAAGTTTTGCACACGCCGACCAGAATTTGGACGTAAACTTGGAATCTCGATCCGATATGATGTCGGATGGCAGACCGTGGTGTCGTACATACATCTTCACAAACAATTCTGCTAAATCTTCCGCAGTAATCGTGGAGATGGTTTCTACGAAGTGGGCCCGTTTGGTCAGCCTGTCAGCAATGACCTGTCAGCAATGACCAAAATGGTGTCATAACCATTTGTAGTTTCTGGTAACCCGGTAATAAAGTCCATACCAATTGATGTCCATCTTCCAGTTGGAATTTCGAGTGGGTGGAGCAACCCTGGTGCTTTTCCAGTCCGGTGCTTGTTCCGCTGACAAGACTCACAGGTTGCAACGTAGTTTCGAACGGTTCGATGCATTCTCTTCCAGTAGAAGCGTTGTTTAACGGATGCGATGGTTTTTCGATTCCTGGATGCCCTGCACTTGCAATGTCATGGAGCTCCCATAGAATTGTGTTTTGCAATTCTGTCGCCTCTTGAGGAATGAAAATACGAGATTCTTCTCCATCTACCCAGCGAATAAGGTTTTCTGTTTCGAAGAATACAAATTTTGCGTTGCCTCTGGGTTGTTCAGGTAGGTTATCTCCTCCAAACCCAGCATTCTTTTGAGCTAATCGGATCATCGTTAATAGTGACTTTTGTTGCAGGCGTCGCGCCGCGTTCATTTGCCTCTGTTTCTGCTGTACAAAATCGATCGCAAAGTCCGGACGACGCCTCATTGCGTCTGCAACCGTGTTGGTTGTCCCTGGAATGTATCGAAATCGCAAATTAAACTCGGACAGCAAATCATACCATCGACAAATTCGACGGTTTATTTTCCTCTGCGTCAGGACACGCTCCAACGAATGATGATCGGTCTCCACTAAGCAACCTCCATCAAGTAAGTAAATTCTCCAAATGTTTAAGCAATGTACAATCGCTAACATCTCTTGCTCATGCGTGGGGTAATTTAATTCTGCGGCCTTCATCTTTCGGCCACAAAATGCTATAGGTCTCTCCACTCTGTTTTCTGTGTGCTGAAATAAAACTCCTCCCACAGCGAATCGAGATGCATCGGTTCTCATCCCGAACGGCTTAGAAAAATCTGGCAAAGCAAGAACTGGCGTGTTACACAACGCACCTTTTAATTCTTCGAACGCTTTGCGGTGCTCCGAGGTCCAGCTAAACGCCCTTTTCTTTTGAGACTTTACCAATTCGAATAACGGTGCACTCATTTCGGAGTACGATCGGCAGAATTTTTGCACGTGCACCGTTGTTCCCAGGAACGATTGTAAATCTCGAACTGCTCGTGGCTCAGGCCACTCCTGTATTACTCGAACTTTGTCAGGATCAATCCTGACCCCATCTCGCCCCACAAAATCACCTAAGCACGGAATTTCAGCTGCACACAATGTCGATTTAGCTAGCTTCAGATACAATTTTTGTCACGACAGCGCTCAAATACTTTTGGCACTGCCGCTAGATGTGATTCCACATCCTGCTGCTTGGTAAAGACGTAAATGTCATCAAAATACGTTGCCGAAAAATCTCTCAGGTCCGCAAAAATACCCTGCACTATACGGTTAAACGTTGCAGGAGCGTTGCTTAGGCCCATTGGTATCGCAATATACTCGAACAATCCATCGGGCGTTTGAAAGGCTGTAAAAGGAATGTCCTTTTCGCGCATCCGCAATTGATAATATCCTGATAGCAGATCGAAACAGCTCAACCAAAACGAACCGCTCATTCTATCAAAGATTGAGTCCTTGCGAGGCATTGGAAGACTGACGAACTGTACGCTCGTTCATGGCACGGTAATCGTGCACCACTCGCCAACCCACTGCCTTTTGATGCAAAATGTAGGAGCCGCGTGGGGAGACTTGCTTGGCCGAATCAGACCAGCTTTTAGCATCATTTTCGTCCATTCCCGAAGTGCTGATTCCTGGCTTGGACTAAGTCTCCACTGCTGTCTATAAACTGCTCCCGTGCCCTCTTTTATCTCCATCTCGTGCTCTCCATGGACAGGAGGTCCGACTGGCAATTCTGTTTTGAAAATCATTGAAAACTCTTCGAGGAGAGAGTATCCCGGATTATCCTTAAAACTTTCGAGGTCGGTATGGAGTTGACGTTGCTGCTTCTCGGTCGCGACTGCTGCCGACACCACTGCCTTCGCAAAACCTTGCTCTAATAGCACTTCCGCATACAATGCGTTCACCGTTTCAGGTGGCAGAATCGCCACAAACTCTACTTCTGGGTTTCGCATTAATTTGCGAGCTGCTTTAAGCGAAATATGCTTTGTAAATCCCCATCAAGCACAATAATGAAAGCTTCTTTCGGCCGGCCAGTCGGGTGCCTTCTTCAGCTTGCTCGACTGGCCTACCTCAGCCCCGACAACGAACGACTGTTTCTCAGACGGTCGTGACCTACTATTCCACCGCCGTAGCTCCTGTTCGTACTGCTTCTTGCTGTATATCTTGTCTGTTTCCCAGTCGATAATTGGCACCATGGCTCGCTTCCATGGCACTCCCAGCATCAGATCACATTTGTTTGGAATGAAACAAATATTAAAGTCGAACACGAACGGCTCCATCTCATCTACTACGATTTTCAGCGGGAGAATTCTGTTCGGCACTTGCTCCGTCTTGCCATTCGCGTACGTCACCGCGAAGTGGCCAAGGTCAACGACGTCGTTCTCCCAGTGGTGTTTTCTTACAAATGCTTCAGTGATCCCGCAAAAGTCAGCTCCTTCGTCGAAAAACGTCTTACACCGTTGACGCTGAGCATTTTTCAGGCAAACGGTCTCTTTAATCAGATACTTTGCTGGCTTGTCAACCTTGCAGTTCTTCTGGAAGTAGATCCGATTCGTCGACTTTCCGGGGTCGAAGACCTTCGACTGCGAGGGCATGATGGCTTCGTCAGGTCTCAGGACGCCATCCCCGGGACCAACTAGTTTAAATCCGACTTGAAAGTAGCAAAGTCGGCTTGTAGTGAAGCGACCATTTCCAGCAGACGTTCAGTGCTAGAATGCGAAGCTTCCGTCGTCGAAGACGCGGCGTTATTCTTTTCTTCAGCCACTTTGGCTGCATTTCGGGGTGCATTTGCCAGCATTTATCTCGTGAATGACCTTGCTCTGTGCAGGACGTGAGCGTGCACCTAGTCACCTCAGTCTTTTGTCTACGTTATTGTTGGGAGCGGATTTACGATTCTTCCCCATGTTCGGATCTCCAGTTCCTTTGCTATTGGAATTCTTTTTGTTACCCGGCTCCGCTGTGCTTTTGCACGGGTTCATTGCTCGAGCAGCATCGACGAGGTCTTCTAGCGTCGTGTGCTGTTTGGTCTGCAGAAAATTCCTCAACTCTTGTGATTGCAGACCTTTCTTAAACAGAATCATTTTGAACTTCACAGATACCTCTGAGGTTCGCGAGAGGCGGACAAATTCCTCAATGTAAGTATCTAAAGCTCGAGAACCTTGTGTGCAATCAAACAAACGCGCCACTTGGTCCTCTTCACGAGATTTGGTCAGGAAACGCTGCCGCATTTTCTTCGCAATGCAACTCCATCGCCACTCACCGCTATACTCCTGCAACAGCCAGACTTTCGCCTTGCCCTTCGTGTGGCTCATCATCAATTTACCAACACGGACGTCAACTTGCGGTTGCTTGAAAAATAATCCAAAAGCACCGTACCACGTGATCATATTGCGAACATAGACATCAATGTCTTCGTTGTTCTCGCCACCAAAAATGGGTGTTTCCTTCTGCTTGAAGCTCTTAGTAATTCGTGACTCCAATTCATCATCATTATACACAGGAGTATTCGCGGGCATGGTTCCAACCACGTCCCATTCTGGATAAAGCTCAACATCTTCTCCAGCATTTGCTTCCACCCCTAAGATGTTTGTCACTGTTGATCGCAACTCAGCTACCTCAAACTGTTGCTTGTGTACCTCTGCGCGCATTTGCTGTATTTTAGCGTGCATGGTTCTAAATTTTTCGGTGTGATCCATCATTGTTGCACTACTCTGACTAGAATATTGTTGCATCTGCTCAATTACTTGTTCCAAGAGTTGTTGAGTCCGGGACGCTTGCTCGGAGCTCTCATGCTGACGGGTCTCCACTCGAGTTGCAAAATTCGCCACCGACTCTGTGAGTACAGTCTGATCCCTCTGTAAAAACGAAGAACATTCTCCCACCGGGGCAAATTCGTTATTAGATCGCGAACGTCGTCGACCTCTTGACCAGTAAGTCTCGGCGGCTGGGCTCCACCTTGGCCAGCGTTAAAGTCGTCGATTTCGACTCTAGGTCTGTCGTCCATTGTCGCTACGACTCGAAAGCTCTACAATGTTGTAAATATGGTAGCACTTACTCCTGAACAGGCCAAACGGCTAGAGCTGCTGTATTTACGGTAACTTTGGCGAGGAAGCGTGAGAGTTGGAAACCAGAGGACTTCACTACAGACTCTGGTCACGACGTGGACACTTGATAGAAAATTGTGAAGTAAATGTATTTGAACGCTGCTGTATGCCTTTTCGCTACGCGGCTCTCTGCTACGATATCTTAAACGGTTTTTTCTGAACGAACGGTGGAGGAGCCACCACAGGCTGGCACAAAGTCACACTGCCATCAGCACTGTCGACCACTTCGATGCCGAGAATAAACTTGCACTTGCCACTATCGGTCATCTCAAAACGTGTCTTGAGTTGGCGCTTGACTTCAGCAATTAGGTCGGCACAGCTTCCTGTCACCAAGACGTCGTCCACATACACTAACAGCAGTACCCACTTGCTATCGATAACTTTGACGTAGAGACACGGATCATAGGCCAAAGCGCGAAAACCGATGGAGCGAACGTATTCGTCAAAAGTCTCGTTCCAAACTCGTGAAGCCTGTTTGAGACCGTAAATTGCCTTGAGCAACTCGATGCAGTCGAAGTCATCGTCCAACTCCACATCTTCCCGCACTGTGCAGAACACTTTCTCCTTCATCAAACCGTACAAGAAAGCCGTAACCACATCGAGTTGGTCGATGGGCCATCCGAAGTACTTGGCGAGAGCAATAATCATGCGAAGTGTGACATACTTCACGACCGGCGAGAACGTCTCGGTATAATCAATACCGTATTTCTGCACAAAACCCTTGGCAACGAGTCGAGCCTTGTATTTAGCGATGGATCCATCCGGGTTGCGCTTGATTTTGAAGACCCACTTGGTGCCGACAGCGCGTTGACCGTTTGGCAATTTTGCCGCACGAAAAACTCCACGAAGTCGCATCGACCGAAGTTCTGCACGAATAGCCTTGCGCCAGTGTACTTGGTCCGAACCGCTGACCGCAACTTGAAAGGTCTCAGGTTCGGCGTTGTCCTTCGCCTCGACAGCATTCGCACTCTCATGCCAAAACATTGTCGAAGCTGAAGAATTTCTTCGTCATTGGAGGCCAAATTTTCTCCGTGAGGAGTCGAGTGGTGATGACCCGAATTTTCTTCACTCTCATCCGGAGCACTTGCTTCCTCCAAGCGAGCACCACGACGAGGTCGGCGAATATTTTCACGGACTTCGGGGTCAGAACAGATTTTACGTTTTCCCGCTTGCTTGAAATCGATCCCACCAGAGTCACCAGAACTAAGATCAATGTCGTTGAGGTACTCGATGGCATCTTCGACTTTGTCATCTTTGTCGTCCTCGCGCTCTTCAACAGCACCAAATCTCGACTCTTCGAAAGTGACATCGCGAGAAATCACCACACCGTCACGAACTTTTGAGTCCCATCTAAGGCGCTTTTCCTTGGGAGTCAACACGAACACCGAGCAGCCAAAAATGCGCATGTGCTTCACGTTGGGCTTGGAATTATACACGATCTCGAAAGGAGTTTTCCCGGCGACCTTCGGTGACGGCAGTCGATTCTTAATGTAGATTGCAGTCATCACCGCCTCCGCCCAAAACCTCTTGTCAAGCCCAGCATGATGTAACATGCTGCGGCCAATTGTCACAATGCTGCGATTGGCACGTTCAGCCGTGCCGTTGGTCTGGTGCGCGTACGGAACCGTGACTTGTTGTTCAATGCCACGGCCATCGTAGAAAGACTTGAGCGAGTTGGTAGCAAATTCCTTGGCACCATCATGACGCACAAACTTCACCCGCGCGCCGAATTGCGACTCCACCTTCGAAATAAATTTCTTCAGGCAGCCTTCACTTTCCGACTTCGCGCGCAGGCAAAATCCCGTCATGCACCCACTGGCTTCATCGACAATGAGCAGCAAATATCTGCTGCCACCGAGAGAATGTTCCTCCATCGGCCCGCAAATATCGAAGTGAAGCAGCTCGAACGGCTTGTACTTAGCCTTTTCGTGGTTGGTCGGAAAAGGTTTTTGGACCGATATTCCTTGCTGGCACCCACGGCAAACACTCGATTTTTTCGATGATGCTGGCAGTTTGGCGCCCTTGAGCATGCCACTTAAGACCATCTTACGCACCACATCGTTCGGAGCGTGACCCATCCGTGAGTGCAGATCCACACCGTCCACTGAAACTGAGACCGAATTTGCTGAAGCGCGCGGGACACGAAGCCAGTAGAGTCCATCGACCAGGTCCGCCGAAGCAACGATTTTCTTCGACTTTTTCAGAGTGATGTGCATTTCAGCACCATCAAACACCACCTTAAACAGACCACTTTGTTGATCTGTGGGACCGACAGCAAGTCTTTGTTCATGCCCGGCACGTACAACGCGTCTTCGACCTTGATCTCGCGCTCGTCACCGTTGGGCAAAACCACTCGCTGAACAACCGTTCCCACTCCCAAAATTCTGGCAGAGTCCCCGTTGGCAACCGTGAGTTCGCCCTTGTCGCACAGCTTCATGTCGGCAAACTTGGACTTGTCGTTGCAGATGTGGTGTGTGGCACCACTGTCGATTGCCCACGTATCTTGGAACTTCTTGCTCGTCGAAACTCCGCACGCCGTAGAGACCACAAACTCGATGAAGTCACCGTCATCTTCGTTGCGCCACTGGATATTGTTCGCACCGCGACCAGACCGGCCACGTCGTGCTCCACGATTTCCTCCTTCTGCTTGGTCCAGCACTTGTCCATGAGGTGCCCCAGTTTTCCGCAGTAGGAACAACGGCGAGTCTCACGCTCGACACTGAACGCATTTGCAGCGTCCTCAGTCTTCACCGGTGTCGATTTCTCACCCTGCCGCTTGATGTGCTCGTTCGTGAGCATCTTGATAACGTCTTGCGTCTTCAGCTCAGCGACGCTCATCTCCAAGTTCAGCACGACGTTCTCGTAGCTCTTGGGTAGACTGCGCAGCAAGCAGATCGCCACGTCTTCGTCTTCCATCTTGGTGCCGATACTGTTGAGCTTGGCGCTGATGTTGAGGACCTCGTTGCAGTGATGCAGCACATTGTCGCCTTCCGCCATCTCCATGCTGAACAGCTGACGCTCGAGGTAGATGCGACCGACCTTCTGCGTTCCGCCGTACAGTGCCTTGAGCTTGGCCCACGCAATCCAGACGTGTTCGCACTCCGTGATCACGTGATGATAGTCGGCACCCATGCGTAGCAGCATCAGGTCCAGCGCGACGTTTGACCTACGGCTGTACTCATCCGATGCACGAGAATCCGTAAATGTCGGCGTCGTCTCCCGCTTGACAGCACCCCACACCGACTTGGTCAGGAAAACGCCGCGTATATAGATGCCCCACCGCATAGTTGTCGCCGTCGAACTTGTCGATGAGGACCTTGAACGAGACGTCGGGCGCGGAGGATATCGTACTGGAGCTCATAACCAAAAGGGGTCGAGCGGGCTTGGCCGTGAGGAATTGAAGTCACTTGAGGGAAGGAATGAAATGAGGAAGTGAGAGTTCATTTGAAATGTTAACTTGGCGGGTACAAAGGTGCACGCCCACTCGTCCAATCATTCTGCGCGTCTAATCGGTGGTAGCGTAAACACCGTACCGTAATCACGCGTGGTCAAGTTGGACCGGTATGGATACCAGTAAACCGGTTACCCGCAACAAGGCGAGTTCGACCAAACTATTGGCATACTATTGCAGAGTAGCGCACAGCGAGAGACTTATCGACTGTGGGGGTGACACACTTGCGTTAGAGTGGACCAAGATCGGCTTTAAAAAGTTGCGCAACTTCCTGCCATCATCGTCACCAAAATAAAATGACCGATCCACGGTGGTATCGTCTGTTGCGGCTTGTAAAGTTTTACAGATCCTCAAGCTCATCAATTCGACTCCACAACAAGCGTGAGGACTCGTCAAGGCTCGAACGCTGGCCGCTCTCACCGACCAGTATAGTGAGTGGGGGAGATCTTGCGACGACACCATCCTTGCGGGCTTGTGCTACGAAGTGCCCTCTCCCGAATGCAAGAGAATCGCACCGCTTGTCTAGTTCACTCAAGCGTGAATCATTCGGCAAATCGTGCTCCGCTCACTTGAAAACTAATGCTTCCTGGAAATTTAGGTGACAAGGAAAGTATTGAAGGTGTTGAGGGTGGTTAGAGGTGCTCAAAAAGGTGTTGACAGGTTCTTTAACGAGAGCCGTTGAACTACAGAATAGTGTGAAACTCGTTCATACTAGCGTCAAGAGACTACGCAGCCTACCTCTACAAAAGGAACTGCGAAAGTATTATCGAAGTGTTAGATGCAATACATTATCTTACGTGGTATTAATGGTATATAATAATTTAAACCCTAAGTCACTCGTATAAGCATTTATATAACACTATTGTATTTACATTGTATCATTTCCGAATATAATATTCTAATTTATATAATTCTCACCTCGCCACGTAGCGCGATGGCTGATGACTCATTTTCATTTTCCAGGCGAATACCTATACCATCATCAATAAGACAAAACGGTTTATAAGCCGTTGCACAGCAATCAGGAAAAACCAATGACGCATACATTAAGCAATGTTACTCATTGTGGGATGATGGAAGAAGACTCGCTAGGTAGCAGAAAATATTTGCCGTTAATTACGGATGAATTTAGCGACTGTATAATTAAACTTTGCCTACGTGCCAATTAAGAAAACGATAGGTGCCTGCAAAAACTTCATATAGAAAATTTGGGCGCCACAATGGTGCGAAGAAATTTGTTACAAACTGTCTCAAGGTGTTTTTGACGACCATGATATCTAGCATCACTTACGGTTCACTACACTCACCAGACAAATGGTACTGCTGAACGAGCACATTACACTATCATGGATAGCGTATTACACACAGTGTTGATCTCAAAAGTAAAGCAATACGAGTAAGATCTTAAGCCACGAGCAACGGTCGACGGCGTACCGAGTACATAATATCGAGGGAGGCAAGATAATCATGTCTCGCAATGTCGCCTATGACAAAACCTGTAATGGTGCTGAAATTGATGCAAGCAATTTTAGTCTAACTAACACCAAACACACAAAACACGCAAAATCGTGCTCGTCCGGAAGTTTATAAAATCGTTTGGTGTCCTCATTGTGGTGCTGCTTAGCTTATAAACCACTAGTGCTCCAGATGAGCTTACAAACATCACTGACGAAAGTTTAGCTGAGATTGATGTAGAAGATTCCACTCTAACAGCGTTTCACCTAACAAGTGCCACTGTAGACGAGGGTAAAGAGAATACTTAGCTTGAAACTTTTTATGACATTGTTAGAATGTGCGGCGAAGCTTAAGTCGCTTAAACTTTGGTGGATTTAGCGTTTCTGTACACATCCCGTACATCTCTACACTACGATTGTCGATGATCAAAGCGTTGTGGTGCTCGTTTACGTGGACGAGGTTTTACTGGCTGTTAACTCTGCAGCTTTAATTGTAAGGTCAAGCGTCAGCTCAAGAATTATTATAAGATAATATACCGCGACAACTGAAAGAACATTTTCATCATCGAAATGGTCAAAAACGAAACTTTATGCCAACAGCGTTACCTCTTTCCATTACATTTTGGTACGAATTGGTATGGATGAGTGGAAGGCTACGGCAAGTCTGGTTAACATCAGTATGAGCCATATTGAAAGCGATGAATGGTTCAAGTTGTTAGTGGGCCAGTGTTGTAGGTATCCTTTAGCAATCAAGCGTATTATTGTGTGTACGACCGAGGACACGTATCGCACTAAGTCTAGTGATTGAAGACGGCATGTGGGTGCACTAAATTCTGTGCCATATTTTATTGGCCGCTAGTGTCGCGACTCAAAACCTGCAATATTTTTGAGGTCAATCCGTCGTGCATTCAATTCAGCAAGAACCCGGTGAACCATGGCCATAGAAAACAGATCGACATCAAATACTGCCACAACGAAGAATTTATGCCGTTGGTAAGATGAGTATGATAATTAAATGTGCACCACTTGTTTGAATGAGTTTTGCCAACAGTACCAGTCAAATAAATACTTAAGCCGTGTTCGTTGAGTAGATATTACCTAGGGTTAGCAAATAAAGCTTATGTAAAGTTTAGAATTGATAGGCAGCCTTATAATCAAGCTTATTTAAACGTTCGAATCTTTCGAATGGCAAACTTCAAGCACGCTACTGCCGGCTTACTTCACAAGCAGCCACACCGCCCGCAAGTGACTCCGACCCACCCCGACCCCACGCAATGGCGCCTCCGCGGAACCCAATTTGGAGCCACTACATTGAGACGAAGCCCCGCGAGAGAGGCGTCAGAGACCACCCTGAAGCCAAGTGCATTGCTTGCGGCAAAGGATGAAGAATGCCATGCCTTCGGAAAACATACTGCGGCATCTGCTGAAGTGCCCGAGACTAAGTCCCGAAACTCAGGAGTACTGGAGACGATTTGATGCTGAGCGCCGCCGCACTAAGGCTGCAAAAACCTTGTCTTCCTACACGACACGGAGCCCAGAATCAATAAGCAAACGTCTTTTGCCAGTCCTGACTCCAATCGTAAGACCCCAAAAAGACGCGGCGGTCATCTCCGTCTGTTCGCACTCCAAGAAAGCGTATCACACGAAGCAACGAGGAGAACTTCATGCGTGTGGCCATAGCCTTCTACTCAACAGGTATCCCGTTTCGCGTGGTGGAGGATCCTTTCTTTCGGGCTCTGTTTGACTACGAGCTTACGTCGCGCAGGCAGCTATCAGGTCGTCTACTTGATCGTGTTCATGAGCGCGAGAAACTGCTAGCAATTGAGGAGTTAAGAGGTCAGAAAAACCTTGCTGTTATTACAGACGGCTTGTCCAACCGCAATGGCGACAGCATCATTAATTTCGTCTTCACCAAATCGCGTATTACTCCTGTATTTTGGAAGTCGATCACTACAGCCGCGGAAGAGCACACAGGGAAGTATATTGCTGATTCAATTCTTACTGCTATCAATGAACTTGAAAACGCCGTTGGCTCTGGAGTAGTCACTTCAGTTGTTACAGATAATGCGGCCAACATGCAAAAGGCATGGGAGTATGTTACGGAGGCGCGTCCTGGTATTGTCTGCTCGGCTTGTGGTGCACATGGAATGAATCTCTTAATGAAAGACATGCTTGCTACTGATTATTTTGGAGATACTCTCAGCGACGCGAAAACGCTGACTAGGTTCTGCAAAGCTCGTGTGGGGTTTTGGTCTGTATTTCGTGAGCGGCAGTCCCAGATGCGGAGCACAGGGAATAAGCTACGTCGTCTGTCCATGCTTGTAACAACATGGTGGTATACGCACGAGAAGTGCATCTCAAATGAGGTTACTAACAAGGCAATATTGGCGGGAATATTTTTAGATGACGAGTTCTTAAAACGCTACAAGGGGAATGAACTGAATGAGGCCCATCGTATTTTCAAAGACGACGACTTTTGGCTTAATGCGGCAGCAGTACTAAAAAGATGGCCCCGATCAACTCGTCCCTCGCAGAGTTTGAGCGCGACGACAGCAGCTCCTCCATGATCTATCACCGCTTTCAATCGTTTAAGTCTGACCCTGCGTTCACGAAGCCATTAAAGGGATGCCTTGCGTCAGTTCAAGAAAACGTTTTGAAGATCATTGCAGCTCGGCAAGAAAAGATTTGTACTTCAACACTGAAGATTGCAAACTTGTTGGACCCACATCTACCGCGCTACGGCGAGAGCTCAATTGAGCTGATCACTGAAGCTGCTAAGCTGGCGGTGCGATTGAAACTTGTGCCTTCCGAAAAAAATGCTTTTCACGTCCAACTCCAAAACTTTGCTGCTGATAAGGCTAATGTTGGTAATGACATCGATAATTTCACACCATACAACTGGTAGTGCCTCGCTGGAGACAAAAGGTATGAACTAGTCCGAGAGTTCGCCAAGTTGATGCTATCTATTCCCACGTCCTTAGCCTCAAGCGAACGCAATTGGAGTATCCACAGTTTTATACTTTCCAAGACGTGAAACAGACTTTCTCCGGAGCGCGTGAACAAGTTAGTGTTCGTTTATTGCAACAAAAAGGGACCTGATTCAGTGAATCATTTGATGTACGAAGTACATCATGATGCGTGCGATGATCACGACTCGAGCGACTCCAGTGAGGATGAAAGATCAGAGAGAGAAAGTTGTCGAACGGATTGGGATGACTCGGCGTCGAGCTTATTGGATCAGGGGATGATTGTTTCTCTTTCTACAACCCCGGTTACCCGAGAACCTCTGCCAACATTGACGAGAACACCTCAGCGCAGAAACACACCGAGTAGCGCGAGAACACCTCAACGCAAAAACACATCGGGTAGCGCGAGAACACCCCAACACAGAAACACACCGGGTAGCGTTAGGTGGTAAAACGTGTTGTCAAAAAAAAAGTGATCTGTCGGTCTTGATTTTCTCAAACGTCAACACTGTGATTAGCGTCGCGCCTTCATTAATTTAGTCCCTCATCCTCGCGGTCTTTGGGACTCTCCTAAGCCCTCGGGCTTTAATGGATATGACCTCCGTCACTTCCATCACCCCATGTGGTGAAGGCCAGTATTTTCCCCAGCCTCCTAGGCTGTCAGCACGTCCGAGGTCTCCTTCTCGCTCCGTGATCGGCGTGTGGTGCTTTGTTGACTTGGGCTTCTTGTCCTCCATCACTCCAGCCTCCTCCACGGTCTCCTCCACGATCTCGGTCGTGACTTCCGTCACTTCCGTTGTGGTCTTCTCCGTGGTGGTGATGACCGACACTTCCTTGGTCGTCTCGCGGCCGTGCCTGCGGTCGGCTTGCGCGTCGTCTTGCGGTGCTTCTTCGACTGGGGCTTCTTGCCCTCCGTCACCTCAGCCTCCTCCACAGTCTCCTCCATCTCCTCTACGGTCTCGGTCGTCTCGAACGTCACCTCCTCAGTGGATGACACGTTCTCAGCCTTCCTGTTTATCTCCGTCACTTTTGTGGCCTCCTCCTTCGTCTCGTGCTGGATCGCCTCCGTGATCTCCTCTGTGATGCTGGCCGGCACTCTCTTAGACATCCCGACCGTGTCAGGGGCATTCTCCTCTCCTCTTGGTCTCAACCACGGTATCGAAGTGTGCGCTTGCCCAGGATTGGCAGTGAATGCTGATTGGCTGGTGATTGTAAAGCGATCATAACGTTTACCAAGCGATTGTCAATACAAAGCTTTATATAAGCGATTGCAACGCTTACATTCAAATGCCAACCCTAATATTACCTATTATCAGCCACATGATCCATTTATGATAAACGCACACAACGAAAGACAATACGTATTATCCACACATAATACGCCTTTCCTCAGAATAGCTTTTGCCGTTCTGAGGAATCCATATTTTTCGAAGCGTCACCGCAGGCCCTCGAAAATCTGTGCCAGAAAAATCTCAACGCTTTGCCATGAGGTTTGTTAGGACGCTCCATATAGAGAAGCACTTGCTTGAACGAGTCTTGTCAGCAGGGGACGAAGTGCTGCCAGTAAAAACTTAAAGAAAAGCGTGGAAGATTGAGGACTCCATGACAAGTCATTTCAGCCTCGATATGCACGGTTAGTAAACTAGCTCTGAATTGGGTATCTGTGATACTAACCAGCGGATTCGTTCCGACAGGGAAGTGCCAGTCAAAGTATCAGCGCTAGATGGCGCAGTACAAGATGTACCGCTTTACGAGCAGCCTTAATGGGCTGGAATCGAGCCAGTAACAAACAGAGTGCTGCTGGATCCAAGCGTGTGGGATGACCTCATCAAGGCTGCGGATGCAAACACCCAGGTCTCTTCATAAGAGTGGCTTTGCGCGCGTCGATGTGTGCACCCTACTTGCCGGAGATACAATGGCAACTGGAGAGAATGAGAGGTCTTTTAATGACTTTGATGATACCGAAGCTGGCCAAGTCGCCCTATCGAATCCGTCCGATAGTGCTGAAAGCCCTGCTGATGGAGGAGAGATCCCACCGCTGCTACCGCCTAGTTACAGCTAGCGCACTAACAAGGTCGAGAGGCTTCGCGACGGAAGATCAAAGACCAAGGTATCGGATGCAGCTGCTGTGACAATGAACGATCGCGCCATGGAAGCTTTTATTACTGCGTGCAATAGTTAGTGAAGACTTCTTCAGAATGCGCTCGAGGCAGATTGATTCGGAGGTAGGAGGCGAGAACACAGCGCCAAATTATTCTGACTCTGAGTGAAGGTAAATGCAATGGTGTGGTTCAACTAAAACCACGGTGATAACGCCTTCACTTGGATAATGGATTCGCTAAAATAAAACCGCTTCAACGACGTCATTGTGAATCAGATTGGAGTTGCCTTCAAAACGTTGATATTCAAGCCACATCTGCTGCGCAGTGTAGTCGCGCCACGTTGTTCCAGTCTCAAAGTCGAACGGTATAACGTCTTCGTCCTCATGACACTCTTCCTCACCAAGAAAATCTTTTCCGATATCTCCAGAATCGACGCGACGAATAAAGTTGTGAACGCAGCAACATGCAACAATTGTAGCCTTCACACCCGATAACTCGCACTCGTTGACTTGTCGTAAAACTTGAAAACGCCGCTAAACCTGTACACAACGTTGCGTGCAGAGGAGTGCTTTAATTTTAACAGTTCGTTGGGGAGTTGTGGGCAGCTCCGACCGGATCCCCACTCTTGCAGATGATATCGAACACCTCGGTAGGGAGTAAGAACCTGGGTTGTCAAGGCGTACCCAGCATCAGCTAGCACAAAATAGTTCACCGATCAGCACATTCGTCGAAGTGGTCCCTTTCCGCGAACAAAATCGGTCAGCGTCCTCATCAGCGACCACAAACTGAAAATGACCACCATCAATTGCACAAAGTGCTTGGTTAAAATGCGGGAATCTTAAAGCAAACTCTGGACATACTGTTTCTGGCAACCGGATGAGATCCCGTAAAGCACTGATGATGGCGTTCATACCAAGAACACGTTACTTCTGACAGGTTGAGTACGCCAGCGTAAAATTCCTCTCTTGAGATCGCACGGGCAAACCAGTTTTCATTCAATCCAATGTAACTCCAAGCATCTCTCGATTACTACGAATGACTTCAGTGATATGCTCCTCGCAGACGTCGAGAAGGGTGTCGAAGACTCGGCGGTTAACTCGAAAGTTGTTATGGAAGATGTGGGGTGCTGGTTCATGTAGATTTGGTTGATTGCAGCCGCCGCAACTGTACCACGCCGTAAAGCAGACGCAGAGTCGCCATTGCGTCGGCATCGTCTTTAATCTCGTCCGACATCGCGTTGAGAGGACTCACACCCCTCTGAAGAACGCGTCCTTTCGCGCTCAGTAATCTTTGGCCGAATGAACACGTCTTCTTAAAACACGTACTGTGGTAGACTCGTATTATATCGCTCAGTATGCGTTTATGATAGTATGCATTATCGACGAACACTGCCTTGCTTTCTTCTTTTCCGCATTTAACTCAACTACCCAGGTAATGTCACGGCTAAGTACACTTAGCCCTTCTCAGCAAAATGTCCATAACAAGTTAGCATCAATGAAACAGAAACACACGCAGTTCTTCCTTGCAATATTAGAACGAAAGAGATGCTTAAAACCATGTGTGAAAAAAGGCTCTGTGGCAACATCAGACGTGGAAGATGATTCCCTCCTTGAAACAATTTGCTTTTAAATCAGATAAACAAGGCGATTTTTGATATATTGGTGGTACATACAACGTTTGGTACAAACTAAAACGGATACAAACTGTTTCGCTTATGATATTCACGGCAAGGTACGAATTATAGCTTCTGCTTTTGTAAATGTTCTCTCTGATTGTTAACACTCCAGTGTAGGGTCAATACGTTAAACATTTTTTAATAATCTCAGAAAATAAAGCAACCACAATAGATGCATGCCGCTTCTTTAAAAGCATAACAAAGCGTGGCGATCAAAAGAAGTAGTTAAACCACTGGAATTATTAGCGAACGCCGTGTTTTTAGCGCCGCGTTCCAGTTAGATGGTATGGTGCAGTGCCATGTTCGCGTTGTGAAATATTTTAAAATGCTATTATTGAGTTGTCCATACATTTTCAGTGGTGACAGCTTCCTAACTAAAGCAACATCATCATGCTTGCATATAGCAATAAAACAAAAAAATTGAGGCAAGCACTGTTGCGTGCGCTTTAGTTTACGCAGATAGTAAGGTAAAGTACTATCGCATTGGGAATTGGCTTCTCTTACGATCAGGGATTGATAGTAGATATGATTTAAACTACTATTCGACGAAATATTAATGGCGAAATACTAATCAACGACTACAGGAGTCAGCAGTTTAGCGCGAGCGTCAAAGCAGTAATACTATAGTCCCTAGTATTCTAGCCGCTACCAGCAAAGTAATTGCGAAATACTAATTGGTACGCATCTGGTTACATTGTAAACCTGACAGACTTCAACGCTCGTATGGCACAACTAAGCCATCTTTCGATAGCACACAAATGCCGTGCGCGCTCCAGAGGTTTCACAAGAGGCAGTGTTTGTCACGCAACACTGTGCAAGCGTGCTTTTGGCACAACAGGGGCGTATTTCGAAGGCGTGCGGATGCCACTCGTGCTCCAAAGAAGCAGTGTTCGTTGCACCGTACTGTTCAAGTGCGCTTTTGCACAACCGATGTGTTCGATCAAGGCGTGCATATGCTAACAGAGCAGTGTTCCAGACCAGTACGTCGCACTGGAGCACTTCTAGGAAGAGTCTGGATGTGCTCACCGTGACGCTTTGCTTCGTGTTCATTCTGCGGTTTCCCAGCAGCCCCGAAGACCAGGAAGCCCTCCCTCGCCTCTATCGGCTCTCCTGCAACGCATGAAATGTGCAAACCCTGACTACTCGTGTGAAGAGCTCATAAAGATAGACTCGTGCGTTGTCTGTGGCCAAGGGGTCCACCACATATGCAGCAATGAGCTGTATGACTCCGGCGCCCTGTCAGAGCGCTTTTGATGTGCATCATGTGTGTACAAGTGAAAGACCATGACTTCTCAATCTTTTGACTCTACTGGAAACGACGTTGAGTCACTTCGTTCATCTCAACATGCTTCTATTACACAGCTCACGGAGATTCCGCTTGCTCAATTGACTACTACACCAAGTCCTCGCTCGTAGCCAGACTCCGTGGTGGATTTGACGGCTGAAGCCGGTCCCAGTTCGTCGTCGCCTGTCGCGCTTTCGTTGCCCTCGCCATCAGAACCAATGCTGGCAATTCCGTCGCCAACAACAGCGTCATCCGTCTCGTCTGGAGTTGATGGTTTTGGAATTGCACTGGAGGTTTGTCATCGTCGACAGCAGAATGCTCATCACTCCGTTTTGGATGTAGCGCACCGTTTGGCAGAGTCGTATGTCAAGGCAAACACTCGGGACGGTGACCCTTCCACGCATGTTTGTCTGCTGTACGCTCAGCAACAATGACCGGTCCCTACGCTGCCCCTGACGCCTAGGAGACCGCATTGCATCGCTGGAATAACTCTTCGAACGCTCGTGCGCACATAGCCGAATCCACTATGACCAACCACCCTGTTGGAAAGGTGAAGCGGAGCTAAAACGCAAGGCTCCTGCTCGTCACATCGGCCAAGCCATGAGTCACGCTGATGCACTTAGAGGCAAGCGCACTGCCGCTGCAGCTAAGCCTCCCTCACGTGCAGCCACGCGGCGCAGAACATTGCAAAAGCTCTGGGCCTCAACGGAGCGATACATTGGTGTTTCATTACAGACTGGTTGATCAACGCTGGATTGCTATACAACACCGTGGTTAATGATGGTCCAAGCTTCTTACTCAACGATTGACTGGTGATCGTGATGCTACGATCCTTTCCGTCTTGACATTTCGGGAATTGTAGCAAGCTGTCTTCGACAAGTTTTGTACGATGACTCATGCTTTGCTGATGCGCGAGTTCAAAGCAACCCATGGATTGCCATTTCTAAACCTCCATCACGATGGCTGGGCAACTGCGAATCGCAAGATCAGAGTACTGGGCACATCGGCGTCGTTCATCGATGAGTTGTGACAATACCGCGAGATTGCGCTTCTTCTCACGGTTGGTTTCCCATCACACGTGTCTACAGACGTGCACAAGATGATATGCACCCGCATCAAGGAGATGTACGAGATTGACATCAGCACCATGAGTCAATTCACAGTCTCGGATACCATCTTAAGCGCCCGAAAGGTGTCGAAGCTTTTTGAAGACTGATTACACTATGCACACCATATACTTGAGACTTCAATACGCGATGGGAATACGGGAGAATAAAACAACCGTGAAAGTGCACGATCCCAAGGTCAACACTCTCAATCGAGAGCAGCGCTACTGCACGGTTGGAGGTGCTTTTGAGGAAGGTCGAGAGCTGATCAAGAAAGTGCGCGCCTTGAACAATTTATTTAGCACCTAGCAGCATTGTACGGGTTTGGAAGAGGTGCAAGACTTCTACGCTCTGCCAAAAATGAGCGCCAAACTCGACTGCGACACACGCGAGGCATTTACGGTGAAGTTACTCCGGAGATCGATCGTGAACTACTCAGCTTTCAGTGGATATTTCCGGAGGTCTCAAAGGGCGATGACGCATCGGTGCTTGAGTGCCTAACACCTGCAGACTGGCGTTTGATGACAGAGATCGAAGCCATTGTGGGGTCTATCGGTGACCTTGCTCGTATTGAAGTACAATGCAACGAACTTGTTTCGTCGGAGCGGATCGTACTGTTGAAGTTTGCAGCGAATCGTCTCCACACCAAGCAGTTTTTGTGTGTGATCTCGATAGACCCAGAACAATGACATCTACAGTCAATTCGTTTTCTCGAACTGCTGTCGGTATCGATGACTTCTCCGAGATTGCCCACACTTGTCTGGTACGGATGAAGAGACAAGTTCAGCAGCGCATTGCTGTCCACACGCCCGAAACGTCTTTGATCTTGACTCGCCCGTCCAAGCACTGCACTTGTGCACTTGTCGGCCAGTTGGAAACTGGGGTTTATTTCTCTTTCGCTTTTTAGGCTTTTTGGGCCTCCTGTTGCCCTCTCTTCTAGCTACTACTGCCCCTACTGCCTCAAACCGAGATGTTACGCACGCAAGCGCGCTCAGTCCTCACACGTACGCTAAATTCTGGCTTCAGCATCCGTAACAAACTCTGCAGCGCCCTGTCGCCTGGACAACACCCAGTGGGATCCAGTGGGTGTGGCAGAATAGGTTTTGATCGTACTGTTGGACCCCGAATCAAGTTCTCTATAGACAATTTAATTTGACTTCCCACAAGTGCCGGGCCCAAAGCTGATGAGGGTGAAAAGGATGCCAGTGAAGATGACGTTGACGAAGACCAACAGATAAAGGAGACCATCGCCGCTGAAACGAAGCTGTTCATTGTTTCGCATCGCGAGGTCTTCTACGCGCTCAACACAAGTTCTGCCACAACTGATGACAATACATCTCTGGCGGCTCCAAACCTTGATCTCATTCTAATTGCTGACGACGGAAAGTCAATTTGCGTTGCTCTGATCGACGTGGCGGCTCCTGATGCCAACTTAGCGTCTTCACTTCATGACCAGGCAGACAAGATTATGGAGGAGTGCCAGCAGTACAGCGTTGACTGGGTTTCCGTTGCAGTCCTTCAAGCAGTAGACGAGGCAAAGTCTAAGGACTACTTCACTGCACTTCTGCTGATCCGACGCAATGGTGTAGAGTCGAAGCTGTTTGCGAGCACGTGGACATTCTTTAGTGGTTTCGCGTGGTCGGCAGCGCCCGGTTCCCGTCAATTGTGGTGTTGGCCTGAGTTTGGTTGGGAAGGGCCCCATCCAACGAGTTCCAGGAGCGAGTGTCCTTGACAGGAGGCGGCGTCATGAGCAATCTGCGCACTCGAACGGACAATCATCGCGCTGAAATGCAAATGCTTCTCAAGCACAATCGCAAAGAAACCCGACGCATGGAGGCAGACAGCAAAGGAGATCACGCATAGATAATCAACTAGTAATAGTTCGATACTATAGCAGTTCTACTGTAGTCGCTGGCAGATCGGAAACGAAGACAAAGCTACTATAATAGGTTGGTAAGCGCTAACGTCGAACTAATGTATCTGTTTGCCTGAAAATCGTCCTACTATCAATCCCTGCCCGGATTGGACACCAATCTAAGCAACCCGCTGTAAAGCTAATTCATTTGAAATTTGAACAATATTCAAGATGAATAAATAGCTTACAGGAGAAACTATGTGGCTCACATCGGCTATAATACAAGTATTGTATCTTCATCTATTTTGGCAAAACGGGACCCCGAGATCTGGTATATCTGGGCTAATTTACGAAACAGATCAGTTTAAGCAATATCTGAAGCCGAATTGATAGGCGCCTTCCGGAATTGACGCTTTTTAGCGGTAATAATGCGCTTGTAAGAGATATCACCTACCTTCTGTTTTAAAGCGATTTGGAATAACCTAGAAGGGCATTTGAGGATAGATATATCCAAGAGCTTTACATTCAGAATGGCAACACAACTTGCCACCCCTTGCTCCTTATGCTCTATTTAGGGTCGAATTTATTTAAATCTGACTCAGAAATATGCACTGTATCAGGCGGTTATTTTGGTTGAAAACCACAATAATCAGTAAGAGTATATTTGCAAGACGTTATCACGCCGTCCTTCCGTATCGCTGACGTTGGAGGAATAGGGCACCAACCGCGATATCTCCTCCGACTGAATCATCGTAGAGAACTACTTCGGAAGGCTGTGCACTTTGTGGAATGTCTGCTCGGACAAATATCGCTGGCAGGAGAAAAACTACGAGACCTTCTTCCGTGCATGCGAGGCGCTGACAAACGTGCCCGTGCGCGTGCAACCTCTTCGTGTAGATGACAGTGTGGACTACCAAGACTATATGCGTCGAGTCTACTCGATCGGGAGATCTCGTCGCGAGACTCGCTTCGAAAGGAGCCGGCGCGCGCGAGCGGCGTGAGTTGCGCCTTGCCACCCAAATGCCAGTTGAGGGAGCAGAGTTCGACCAAGAATCCTCGGACTGCTTGAGCACAGAGTACTAGCAAATATGCTTTTAGTCAGCCAACTCCCCAGTAAAGAAAACCCAGTGCAATAGAGCAAAATACCTGGATCCTGTTTTGATCTTCATTAAACAGCGGCTATCGAGTATTTTAGTGTTCTGTTCAGCTCCTGTAATGCAATAGCCGCCTTTAAGCTATTTGCGAGCGAAAATGGATTGAAGAAGCTTGTTTAGCAATGAGACGCAAATTGGTATAGTGCTCCGTTTCTGAAATCGAGGTCAACTGGCTCTTTGAGCAATTCCACTGATTCCGACAAAAAATCTTGCGAAAAACAATTCTAACGACGATATAAGTTTGCAGCGTCTGACTAAACACGAGCAATACTTATGTTTAACTTAATACAAAGATCAAGGTAATTTTCCGCCCCTTAGCTATCCGAGCGCTATATTTGAGATCCCCTCGAAACACTTCGGTCCTAACACCAAACTGATCGATTCGGGTTATGGTATCAGGCTTCTAGCTCGATATGTCAGCTTCACGTTGAGCCATTGTATGGTTGCAAATGTCAAGTGGAGTATAAGCTCAAGGCTTCCGCGCTAGCTACCTCCATATCGGCTTCAAAAATGTGTTTTCGGTTTGATGTTTCATCATACGTATTTTTGCGTAGATTCCATTTCTGGTGCCCGTTTCTTTGAGCGCCTATTGGACCATATCCAACCAAAACCCGAGCTGAAAATACACGATAAACACAAGTGTGTAGGACACACAACTTCAATTTGATGAAAAAGAGTTACAATTGGACAAGTTGGCGTTAAACCTGTTTTTAATTTGTAGATGCACGCTAACTATTTACTTTTCGCAGCTCGGGTTTTGTGAGGGCTTTGGTAACTTTGGCTGCGCGCGTGCCTGGATCTCCGTCGAGGCAGATGCTTTCTGGTGACGCAAACATTTCATGGCAGCCACCACTTGCTGATCTTCGTCGTCTGGAACCAAGTACACCTGTCATCACGTGGTTCAGGGGGAACGTACTGGATGACTTTTTGTAGATGTCGTGAACCTCCTCTCTACTCAGCGTAGGCGGGGCCAGATTACTGAAGCTTGACCACAGTTTCGTCCTCTCCTCTTCACTAAATTCGCCAGCAAAACCACTCCTGGGCAGAATTCTGCATGACAGGCGTGCTGTTGGACCTTTTCCGACAGTAAACAACTCCAGGCTCGCCAGCGCGCAACGCAAATTGATGTATCTAAAGTGACGGTCGCAGTGGTTCTTCGTGTGAACTTTCACCAAGAAACTCAGAGTCATGCGTTGCAGCGATTTGTGTGCATGACAAATAGCAGAAATTGCAGCACGTAGCTATTCTCCACTTGCCCTCCGCAGTTATCAGAGTATACGTGCCACTGCTTGCTACCTGGAGCGGTAGAGCAAATGTCTCACCTCCTGGCGTATGTGTCAAGCATCGAAATAACTTCTGTGCTACTGTGCTACCCTTTTGGCCTTCCGCTCCAAGTAGCTGAGGTTCCACTGGATCTTGTTCGAGTGGGAGTGAATCCCAAAACTCCGACACAGAAATCAAACTCAGAAAATACGATAGCGATGGAGTACTGACGTTATGTGGCATCACGATGTCCTGGGCATGGTCAATCATCGTAACTAATGCGTCGGTGATGGCAGCTTCGCAGTCAGCTTTGTATTGACACCGCATTGACTTGACGTCGTCCACATGTGTCGCAACTGCCTCAGTGTCATCAACTGATAATTCTGGTCCCATGATGTTCCGATATATGACACAAGCGTCGCAATCGTTGTCTCGAGAAGTCCTAACGCGAATTGCCGGGCACAACTTCTCCAGCACTACTCGGAAAGGGGTCAGCGAAGGCTGCTTTACTTGAACCCGAGCATCTTCGGCCCACTTGATGTACCAGCCATGCATCATTTCCCAGGTGAAGTAAGCAGGGAGAAGTTGGTACAGTTTGACGTTGTAGTACCGCCGCAGCTCTCCATCTACTGTTTTTTTTTTTTTTTGCGTCGAAAACGTACCGGGACCACATCCGCATGAAAATCTGCTAGCCGTGTAAAAAGCACTGATATCGCCTCTTCATCAACAAGCGTTGCGTTTCTGTTGCCCATGTTTTCGTGCTGGGTTCGGCGAACACATTCTCCTCGATCGGCTTGCGGCACCTATAAGATAACAATACGCGAAAACAAAATCAGACCTAACGCCGAGCTAAACAAAAACGGCTTTAATGCCTACGGCGAGAGAGTATCGTTGCTAATGTTGTATGCCGACTGGAACGCCATCCCGCACACTTCGCCCTTAAATGGAAGGAGATAGGCGTATCGAGTCCGGACCCCTCAGAACGGTGCCTTTTCCCTTCGACAGAGAAACCAGAAGACACTACAAGCGCTGTTACAAGGCTTGTTCACTGTCCGTCCTTCGTCATCTGCATGTATCCAATGATCGAAGTCACCACTTCGTTGACACGCATTCAAGTTCACAGCATCAGACGCCAGTGATCCTTTCAATGTGTTGGGCGACAGCGGCGTCCAGGTCAGGAGGGAGCCTCCGCTAGTGACCCCCAGGATGACACAAAAAGCCGCTGAGCCCATCCCCCGGCAACTCAGCGGATAGTTCTTCCTCGCTCTCCATCGTTGTATTGGCCAAACGCTCAACGTAGACTGGTGGCTGAGTCAATGAGTGGTCTGCGCAAACCGGTTTAAACAACTGTTGTTTGCCGTTCACATCTCCAAAAATGTTCAAAACGCCTTATCTCGGTTGAATGAAAAGATGGGTGGGACGCAGGCGCGAAGTTCAAATGGTCATATCTCAACTGTAGTAATATTGGAAATTATGACTTTGTTTTGCGGGGTTTCATTTAACTCTCGGGTTCGCTAGTTACTGTCCGAGATGGCCCATCTTTAAACAAACTCTTCGGCACCCTGCACAAAAATATCGCATTTGGCATTAGCACGGCTTTTGTCCGGACAGGATAGATTGCGCTAAGTGTGGCTTGTTAAAATTTGAGAACTAGCGCACAGCTAAAAGAACGTTTAGGTGGAATTTATGGGTGGTAAGGCCAGGTACTAATTACTACATGAGGGACCGCAATAACTACTTCGAACGGAAGGACAATTTAAGCGGACAACAAATCACGTAAATCTCACAGTAAATGTATTGTTGACGGTATGAACGAGATTTGTATTGACAATCTGCTTTATGTAGTGCAGAACTAACAGATTTTCCCAATCAATAATGCCCTAGATCAGAGATACTCTTATGGTATCTGCGCTCCTAGGGTACGTACCGCAAAACTTTTTCACCGTCTCATTTCCTTACGACCCTGCTTTGGAATGACCGAGTGCAATCCAAAATGACAATTAATACATTAATCCAAGTCCAACAGAATAAGGATTATTCCAGTACTCCTGAGAAGAACTGCAACTATAGAGAGGCTTCTGTGGTGTGGAGATTTCTCCAAGATCCATCAACGAACTGTCACCTCCGCTATTGGCTGTTAAAGGGGATCCAGCTGGACCAATTGCGACGTGAGGCGAAGGTTCGCTGAAGGTCGCTATCCCGAGGTGGTCGCTATTGCGAACCATCGCCTGGTCGTTCAATCTTCGGATGGATGGCTCCGACGACGATGCTTACATTTCACTTGATATTTGTATAGATTCATCGGGAAGAGTAGGACTAGAGAGAGCAAGAGCCCGCGAGGGCGATACAAACAGAGCAGATATTTCCCCTTACTACCCAAGCGGCCAAGCGTCCTAGGTAAGCACCATGCCCTTTGTGTTGGGTTATGCCTGCCAGCGAACATAGGCCTTCATGAAGTGAGTGTTCGTTTGGTCAGGCCAAGAGTGAAGAGTGGTAGTTAGAGTGTATTTTGGTTTGACCCTATTAACAGGGGAATGTTGGGCGAAAGGGCCCTTGAGTTTGGGTTGCTAGTCGCATTCCAACGTGACTTCCAGCCGGAGTTATACTCTGGCGCCCCCGTAAAAGAGTCCACGGGATTAGGCAACCTTCGTCTGCTGGTGCCACGAGTTTTGAGTGTGTGAGAGAGTGTTTGGACGTATAGGCGAAGGCTCGCACCTGTAGCGTCGGTTTATACTCGCCTTCAGCGTAGATAGTGAGCGGAAGCCACACCGTCTCGGGCAGGGTCGGATCTAGTTCCTTCAGATCACGCCCAACATTCCCTTACACTCTGGAAGGTGTATTTTTGTGTGCGGAAGCTCGCTGCTTACCTTAGCGAAACTTCAGTTGATTCCTACACCACACTTCGCAACGCAATTCCTGTTCCATCAAGAACAGAAAATGCAAAAAAATGTCTGGAGACGATTAGGTTTGACCGCATTGGAAAAACGTCAGAAAATCACACGAATAACAAATTCACAGGAAAACAGCCCCTCTCACACTCGATTATACTCACTGGCTCCATTACCAAGCGAAGAAGAAATTTACATGTTTATCGTGAAGAAAATGGCGTCGAAACGACACAAGTTGCTGTATTTCATCCTTCTTTGTGGTGAGGACGTCGAGCGGCCATTAATTCCAAGTGTCGTGTTCGAGCTAGACAGCTACACGGACGCAAACTGCGAACTGGTGTCCCACTTTGTCGTTGGATAAGTGCAGTGCTTGTGCGTTCTGTTTCGAGTGCCCGATGTAGTGATTACCGCTCACAGAGATCGCGCTGCTGGCATCGACGCGCTGTGTATCATGTTGCGTCGTCTGGCGTATTCCTAACGGTACTACGAGATACTGGAATTTTGGGCGGTCAAGAAGCGCACTTTCGCGAGTTTTCTTTCACATGATCGACCATGTCCATGATAAGTTCGCCGAGAGAATATTCTGTGGGCTCTCGTTGCCTACTAGCCCCAGCAGAAGATCCGTATCTCCAGTCAGGAAATTTGTGAAGGTGGCCATGCTGCTTACGAATTGACATAACTGTTACTCAGGAGAAATCAAATCAGCATCTACTTCGGAGTAGCACCACCATCGTTAGATGAGTATCTTAGCTTGCTGTTCCCTATAGATCTAGCGTCTCTCTCGTTGCTGCTTTGGTTAAGCACCGCTAATTTTAACAAGTCGTAATCACTAAACTTCACCTTCTTCTTAGTTCCACCACCACCGTCGACTGGAACGGAGCGCTTGCGCTTGCGCTCCTTCACATACGCTTTTACTATATTCTCTTATGCCAAGGCGTTCGCTTTCTTGCTCTACGCCTTGGTCGCATCATCCCTTGCCTTGTCGTCAACGAGAAGGATAACCTCGTCCAGTAGTTGCTTGCGCTCCTTATAGTCTTCTGAGGCACCTGAGAGACAGATAGACTGGTTGTCGCAATCACAATGAGCTTGAATCAGACTCGTAAAATGCGCCTGGGTACTTTGCTCTTGAGCTGGGCCTTTGAAAACCCTTTGACCTTTCATACCTTGGTAGTTACTGCTCCCCTACCTCTTCACCAACGTACCACGCGGAGCTGAGAACGGTGAATCTGCAGCAGCCTGCCCCAAGAGAATAATGTCGTCGGTGACACAACTTTTTTGTTTCGGCTGGTTCTCTTTTGCTGGCACAGATATGTGTTGCAGCGGCGACGCTGACTGAACGGAACACGATACGGCTTCATCGGTCGTGGCTTGCATGATATCGTTTCGCTGTACTGGTTTAATGTAGCTGTAGTAAAGTGGAGCAACGACAGCACAAACCCCGCTCGAAGAGAAGCAATTTACCACTGAAGCACATGGTGAGAGTAGCAAAAGTTAGTGGACTGTCGAGCTGCAACCCCAAAAATTTATCACATCTCTTACCATGTGTAGTTTGACGGGAATCAGCTCCGAAAGCGAACTATGACTATTTTGTTCAGGTCCCAATCACGTCCCACGTCTAAAACTTATATCCAAGCCTTCGCGTAACCCTAATTAAAATGCATTTTTGACCAATCAGAAGTTTTGAGTGTAGTACAGATAAAATTCGACACCTTTGTGTGTAGGTGATTCAGATGCTTAACTTGTTTCCTGATTATTCTTATGGTTGAGGGTATTTGCTATTCTGAAATCTGATCTGTTGAATGGTGATTGAATTTGAATGGGATATTTTAATGCGAAGTTAATTTCCTTTGTTCTGGATGTTTTCTGTAGGCCCTCGGCCCGGTAGCCCCCGCAGGGACTCGAACCCCAACCGGAGGGATGAACTTCGTGAGTTGTATACACTACCCACTGGACCACCAGGAGGCCCTGACACCTTTGTGTGTAGTAGGGGTAAAAATCCCACACCAGAGGACTGAGCAAGCGACAATATTCAGTGGCAGATATAGAAATTGTGCAGATGATAGGTTTTGGGACGGGATCTCCATGGAGCCACTCATAATTTGCTTAATACAGAGTCGAATTTGCCTTGTACACCACAAGCGCCCTTCCTAGTGCTCAAGACCACGGGATCTACATTGGCCCAGTCAAAATATGTCGGGATCACCGCGGATCAAGCAGTGCTCGGGTGATCTGGATAGTATATCGGCCAGATCCGCTCGCAGCCTGGATCCACTAGTACGAAGAGCGGATCCGAGGTATACTGGAAATACTACTTGGCCAGGACGACCGATCGACTCTCAGCCCCTCAAGATCACGCTATTGAAAGCGTCAAGTAAGGAAAAGGAAGACCACACACCTCTCAAGGCAACCCCCACCTGGATCCAAGATCCAGGCTCCAGATCCAAGTAGATCCAAGCGATTACTGGTCTGGTCATTATTCAAGAACGCAGAGTGAAGATTCCCGCGCTGCTCCTGACTTCCCACGTCCTGCCAAGACGTTCGATCTTGATAGATCAAGCATCCTTGAAGCACCCGAAGAGCAGATCCAGCCTGCCGACGGGTACACAAGGTGAGCACACTTCAGCATCCCCGCGGATATCGGAGTACCCCTCCGTTAGTCGGTGTCTGGGCGCAGTGGAAGCGGATTTCGATAAATCCCGCTACACCACATTGGTGTCGCTCCATTTTTTCGTGGTGGCCGTCAACTTCATGGGCGACGGGTTCACGCTCTCACTGGACAGACTGAAGTGTGATGAAGCGGCGCTAGCAAGGAGTCTACTTGGAGGTAATTGTGAAGAGAGCAGCACTGGATGGAAGAAGCAAGCCCTTAGCAGCGTAGAGACTAAATCGAGCAAGCTCCAGGTGCTGGTGGACAACTGCGTGGCCATATTCCCGAACTACATGGTGACCGTTGACGAGTTCATCAACTACTACAATGTCTGCGACAACACGGGTTTCTTCTACATGAGGTGTTCAAATGTTTTGCGGTCGTGGTTGGAACAGGGGGTATCCTGTCGGACGAGGGTCAACCCCTGTGCTGGTTTTTGTGATGTTCTCGCAGAAGGTGCCAGACTCGCCTGCAAGGTATACCACACGCTAATACCTTTCGATGTGCTTTATGGACTCTGTGACATTAGATCGCTGTACACAGTAGACGATAGAAAGCGGTTGCGTTGGCATCACAGTGCACAGTGATCTAATGTTATGTGCGGTCAATTTATATTAATGGATCCTGGCGTCACTTCAACAGAAGTTAAGGGCAGCTAAGAATCTTTTTCGCCTAAATGTGTAGCGGCCTCCTCAGATACGCCAAGACCAGAAACCCCATCCCTAAAATTTAGGCCTGGGGTTCCCAATCCGGGGTGGCATATACCTTGTGCAACCCCTCTTGGTAAGAATTACCTCGAGGCACCGTCTACGCGACTTGGGGTAGAAGTAATGGTCAAGCTGCAGCTCCTCCTTCCCGGATCAGACTTCCAGAATCCAGAGCCAGGGTCCTGGATCCAGGATCACGATTCTTGATTCTAGGGTCAAGAAGCTCACGCAATCTTTACACATTCCTACACCAGCAATAAAACCACAACCAGAGCTCACACGACACGATATGTAGGTCCTTGTTTTTCGTTAGCCGAGGATGGGCTAATTCACCAGTGTCAATTGGGGTTTCAGGTCCTGGGTAACTGGTCGATCCAAGACACCCACAATGCGACGCGCACCGCTCTCTGAGAGAGAAAAGTCACTTGTCAGATTCAAAGCTTATACCCTCGCTTCACACACAGTCTTCAGTCACGTCCTTGGTTGCCGACTGCTGGTCCAGTCTCCACAGGAATATGAAATGGGAAGGCGCAAGACCCCAACTAGTATGCGAAATAGGGAGGGGTCTTAACCCAGATCGAACAGCGTCCTGGCCCCTACCTAACTCGACTCGGAACGGTTGGAGTCCCACAGACGTCTCGCAGGCGCGGCCGAATGTGATCCTTGCTCCACAGCTATAGTGCACCTTGATCCCCTTGCGCAAATTGGTGGCACGACGACGTGGCGACTTGTGTGTTACAGGGAAAAATGAACTCTGTTAAAGTTTAAAGCTAGCGTACTCTGAGTGCTTACAGTTTTGCCTGATATATATGTCGTCCACGCCATCGTGTCTTGTCTGATTTCAATATGCCGGTCGTGGTTGCAGGTCTGAAGAGTCGCCCATAATTGAGCAATTTGACCTTTCGGGAAAGGTATGGGAAAATCGTAGGCGACCCTTCAATTTCGAGGACCTGGATCCTGGATCAGGGTCTGCTATCCTTGATGACTTGAATGCCGGAGAACTTGGGGCATCGAGAAAGTTAGAGTATAGAACTACATCTGGGATCAAGAATCCAGGATCAGGAAGTCTCAACCACGATCTAGGATCAGGGAGTCTTGACATCTCGGATCCAGGATCTCTAGTCATTGGCAATCACTTTTGGGCAAATAACTTGAAGGTGTGGAATAAAATATGTTCCGCTGCCAGGATCAAGATTTGTATCTTGGTTTGACGGTGACTTGTAACTTGAATCCAGGATCCTGAACTCAGGACCTGGAATTCCTGGATGGAATCCAGGATTAGGGAGACATTTCTGCTTAACTTCCAGGAAATGTTGAACTTGTTGGTAGGTTCTTGGTCTTTGACCAAGGCAGGTGGGACGCACTATCCGATACGTTCGTAATAGGCGTTCTCCTTTCACGTAGAAAAACCCGCTTCAGGGCGAGAGCTGGTCCGGACTGAGTGCTCCGAGTACCCTGTAGCTGGCTCAGGATTCGCACTTCCGGACCTGGGGCCCCTCCCTAGTTCAGGAATCCAAGATCCAGATCCTGACCATCGCATCTGTCCTTCAATAGTAAATGCAACATAAACAGCTGGCTGGTTTGGCTCCATATCTGAACCCAAATCAGAAGCGGCCATACTTTAGCCAATAGAAAACCTTCATCCGGAAAAATCAAGAGCCTCGTGTCACACCAGCAGAGGCGTAGAAACTTCAATCCAGTATTTCGTTTCGAACCACGATCTTCTGGATTGGTGTTGAAAAGAGCTGAAGCTGGCGAAGGATTGCAGTTGCCCGTGAAGGTGCAGCCCATTTTGTATGTCTGAGATGATTACTAGATGGAGTACACAGGAACCAACGGAATGAATGCGGTCCGACAGAGATTGTGGAGTGCCTTGCGTGGTGTTGCCAATCTGATAAAAAGAGGTTTATGTGGCTAAGTCGCTTTTTCGTCCTCACCACGCGACAACACTGAGACCACTATGGCATTTTTGTCATTGCTAGATATAACCTTCCTCTGAACGGAACGCGTGTTCTTGGTGTGAGTTTAAATTTAGCAATACAGTGATGATGGGAAACCCAGAGCTTCCCGTGCGAAGCGCGACATTAGTGTATGAGGTATAAAATCTAAACGTAATATATATTAACGAGCAAGCTTGACGCGCTGTCAAGAGGCGCGTGACGGCTCGGCTTCGCCTCGCTTGGTGCCCGCTCACTATTAGTGCGGAAATGGCATAAAAGAGGAAGGTCGGCCATAGTAACAAACGTTTTTGACGCAACGTGACGGCTCTTGTAAAAAGTGGACTCGGTACCCCATAGTTAAAGGCCCCGTTGGGCTTCCAACTTATATAGGCGATAAACCTTACAATAACAGTATTTTAATAAATAAAAATAAACAACAAGAACATTTTGAGTGTTTGGAATGTGTTCGGTACAACTTCGCCAAATGTCGTACCCAACGTGTCCTTTCTCATGTAACGATTCGGTACATATAGTCTCGCCCGACTGGTGTGATGGTCTTCGTCGGCCGCTTCAGCAAGATGGTTCACCTTGCTGCGGTGCCAGCACAAGTCACGTTTAAACAGATGGCACATCTGTTTGTTAACTTGATCTTCAGAGCCCACGGGATGCCCTGTGAGATCATGTCCTACCGTGATCCACGGTTAACGGCCGCGTTTTGGAAGGAGGTCTTCGCGTTCCTTGGCTCATGGTTGTCGATGTCGACAGCGGACCACCCCCAAACAGAGGGCCAGACCGAGCACGTGAACCGCGTGCTCGGTGACATTCGCAAGAGTTATGCCCACTCATTCGCCGAGTGGAGCGACTGCCTGCCGATGGCAGAGTTCGCCATCAACAACTCGGTGCATGCATCGACTGGGCATACACCGTTCTACGTGAATGGCATGCGACATCCCCGTGTTCCCGCCATGCTTAGAGGGGTTGCAGCTCCCTTGAGCGGGGAGGATCTGTGAACGCTGACCGTTCACAAGATAATACAGTCAGCGAGGCGCTGATCGTACTAACGCGCGCAGAAGCCGCTCGTCAAAAGCGAGTGCGCTTGCGTCTTCACGGGGTATAGGCGCCGATAACGCATTCGTGCAGGGCACGGACGCAACAAGAACCATCGCTACGGAAGCGATGGGTCATCAAGAAGACGGTCCCATACCTATCAAGGCGGCTGACATGGCCGGTGACGAAGACGTGTTGGACTTGCAGTCGAACATCGGAATTTTACAAGAGACCGAACAAGGACACGTCACACCAAGACCAAGTGCACCCACCGATCATGTGGATGCTCAAGACAAAAGACGCTACGTGATGGACAAGAAGCTACAAGCCCAAGAAGACACGTTGGTCGAAATGACCAATGTGGATGTGGAGAAGTTCGTTCAAGACCGACAAGCCGTCATGCGGTTTGTCCGAGACACGATCGCATCCTCTGTTGATCGACAGAAGATAATTGATGAATGTGGACAAGACGCAAGGAATAACAACAGTGAATTCATTGGTTTTATTGTCTAAGCAGAATTTGCCTAGGCACGCTGTCTTGAATTATTATTATTTTATTATTTTTTATTTTTTTTTTTTTTTTGGGGGTGGGGTGGGGGCGAGCTTGCTAGGCCCACGCTTCATCGGTCCCTTCTGTATCTTGGCTCACAATGACACAGCTTAAACGCTGATCATACCGTCCAGCATGAAGCTGAACCCGACGCTCTACATCGACAGACTAAAGGTGTATCGCGAACAGAATACGCCTGCTCGCTCGTTGGGAACGAGCGAAAACGAGTTGCAGACTACGACTCGCCGCCAAAGTCGTGTGACGAGCCCGAGCGCAAAGGACGCATGTTCACGCTCCTCATGAGCGCATCGAACTTCCCCTCAAGCTCGACACAACGAGCTTGAGCAGCACCAGCAGCGTTGCGATCACAAGCGATCAGTGAAGAGAGCTGCTGATCATAGTCAGTAACTACTTCCAGCACCCGGTGTTGGAGAGCAGCGACGTCTGCTTCCAGACGACAAAGACCAGCCGCCGGCGCCCTTGCAGGTTTCCGATGACTTAACGCGCTGGGTTGTCGAGCGAATTGTAGCGCTCCGGGAACGACGGGCTGGCCGAGGTCAGCGTCGTTTTCGATGTCGTTGGGGAGGATGGTCTCTCTAACAGGAAACATCGGAGCCGCGGAACATTGTTGTGCAGGAAATGGTGATAGCGTACGAGAATCATCACCATCTACGGCATTGTCAGGGCTAGCCTTCGGCTCGACTTTATAGCAGCCGTACGTGTCTACTATACGGGGCGTTTTGATCGGGAGGTAGCGATCTGTTCTCAGCATCTAGGCCATTCCAAGACATCTCTTGGTACACGATCCAGCGTTTACCCACACGCGTCCTCCTCGGTAAGTCTGCGCGCATAGTGTGGGCAGCTCGAACATTACTCGCCCCGTGTCATGGCACACGGGATGCCAGCACGAGCGCTAAGCTCGTGCAGAAGAGCAATACGGCCAGTCGTGCTCCTCTTGTAGTAGTGCGCCTGCTGCTTGAGCAGGCACTCACGGAATGCAGCTGCGCCGCCTTCCTTGCGCCAGTTTGTGACGAACTGGTTCCACCCTGAGCGAGAGCCGCAATCGCGCTGATTTTGCTCCGCGGACTGGGTCGCACCGACTTGTAATGGCACAGCTCAAGTACAGCAGCGCGTAGTAGTCGCGGTGCCTAGTGGAACCGGCCGTGAGGCCGAGTTTAGCTGCGACTTAGTCGTCAGCGATGGAGTCGACGTTGAAGAGGGCACATGCCCTCCCTTCTAGCGCACCATCATTTTCTTGGAGGCGATCGCCTCCGATCTCATCAGCAATGGTGGCGTCGCACGCGACCTCGCTGCGTGACGGTCTGTCGGTAGTTACGACGGCGTAGACAGAAGAACAGCAGCGATGGATGGCTCCACCGCGCTAGCAGACGCGACTTCACCTTCTTTCTGCGTGTCAACACGCTGGCACCGAGAGCCCGACGATGATCCCTCGGGTGTGGCAGACGGGGGCCCCGTTGCCTTTCTTCGAGGGAAGAGGCTGACGGCTCCTCCTTATCAACTTCCATGGCACTGCTATAGTCCACCAACAGCGATGGACTATCACGACTACCCGAGCCGTGCTCGGAGTCTACTTCACGTTCAGTCGTCGTAGACTGAGTCGTGCCAACGGCGCTATGTCGTGGTGGTTCGGCTTGCGCAGCCCTCGCGGGGTGCGCGACGGTTTCCAACCCCCAGACTAATCGGTTAAGGGGTAGCTTGAACCTCATTAACGAACAGTACAAGCTACGACCGGCAACTCTGTGATTGAGAGTTAAGCCCCCAAAGGGGCCGTGTAGTAATCGTTAGTTAACGAAGTGTGGGGCCCCCTTATTCCCTTGAATCATGTCGCTTGACAGTCGGTAGACGGATTCTCTGCACAGGCGTGTGTAGGACTTCAACGCGTCCGAAACCCAGCGTCCGTGAAACTGGATGGTTGTTGACTCGGTTCCAGCTCGGTACAAATGAGTAGCGCCTCCGGCGCGCAAGGGGTGGGTACTGTAGTTGGTGCTGTTTTCTCCTGATCGCACTGCTGCCGCCTTGACAGCTCTCGCGACGTCAGTTGAGGAGGTGCATGCTGGCCTCCCCGACAGGGTCATGTAAAATGCTGCGTGAATGTCTACGGGGAGCTGACGACGAGCCTGGAGTAGAAGCAGGGCTCCGAGCACGGGGCACACAACCTTGTGGCCTGATCTTCTGAGCATGCGGACTACGGGAGGGAGGCCGTGCTGATTGGTCTTAGAACTACGAAGGCTGATGCGTACAGCCACTGCAGTCGACGGGTTCCTCGTGCTTCGTCCTTGTTCGTCTAATACGGATATGTCTCGCGCTTGGATGGCGAACCACTTGAATGACGTGCTGGAAACCGCCACGACTTCGGGTCTTCTTAAGAGGAAGAAGAACACTAAGCACAGCACCCCTAAGGGGCATGTGCCGTCGGGTCCGCTAGGCACAGGGAGCTGAAGCAGGACTCTAGCATCCGTAAGGACACGGGGGACTTGCTGTGCCGTGGTGGATCGAGGCGACGAATCCCTTTGAGCAGCATGCATACGTGCGAGTGGTCGATGGGGAACGAGTTCCCGTACGCTGTGAAGAAGTGCCGGATACCGTAGAGAGTCGCCGTGATCGTAGAGCTCTGAACCGGGCGTTCTGAGCTAAAGCTGAACCAAAGCCCTTTGATGTTGAAGTTGGAGATATGGCCTACTCGGGCGTTGATTGACATACGCGTAAACCAGGGGGATTCCGCGTTGAGAGGTCGATGCCCACCATTGTGTCATGGCGCGTTGGTACTTAAACAGGGTTAAGTCGGAGATGCGCTGCCAGAGCGAGTTCAGTCCTTGAACGTCCAACGTCGGTGATGTCTGTTGCCAGCCAGAAGTTAGTAAAGAAAACTTGGTGAAGAAGTCTCTGGAGCCCCTAGTCTGGAGTCAGCATCGGCTCGAGTATTCTCGGCACCCGCGATGTGGGAAGCAGAGAAGCGGAGTCGGAGGGTCGACTCCCACCAGCCTAAGAGGTGGATCAGGACTTGAGCGCGGGGGTTGCTTGCCGCGAGCTTGCTGTTCCAGGCGACGGCCGATGAGTTGTCGATGCGAAAAGGCACGTGTAGGGGTCGGGAGGAGCTGCCTCTCCGCGACGCCCAGCGCTGACCCACTCGTTCACGGCGAAGGCGCAGGCGAGCAACTCCCGGTAGATAATATCGAAGTGATTGATGTGCTGAGACTTGAAAGCTGCCACCAATTCTAACTCGGGAGTAGTGAACCGATACGTAAGGGCAGCCCGAGCAGTGGTGTCCAGAGCGCAGAGCCCGAAATCAGACGCGTCAGTCTCCACAATGATGTCCGGAGATGGCAGCGACAGGAAGTAGTCCAGCGCAATGCCGTTGAGGGCAGGCAAATGCAGGACGAGCCGCCACCACCGCAATTCAGTCTTCATAGTCGCTGACAAGGGGGCCATGCGAAACGACCTAGCGCAGCTTCGCGTTGGCGTAGCCGCTGAAGAAATGAACAGGCGGGCCAGACACTTCGCGACGTGACGCAGGCTGCCAAGCAAGAACCGGTAGGCGGTTCTGGAGATCGATGTCGCACTGAGGGCCGACGCAACCAAGGCTTTAGCCTTCCGAATCTTGATCTCTGGCATGGCCACCGTGCCTTCGGTGGAGTCAAAGACTAGGCCGAGCACTTTCTGACGGGTCTACCAGGGAGTGAATTTGTCCTCGTTAAGAGAGTTGGGGCCCAATACTACTGTCATTGCGAAGCGGAGCGAGCGGTTCATGTCCGCGCAGTTGGTCGCTGTATCCGCACCGACATTGATATGGTCGTCGACCGAATGATAGTTGAAGAAGTCGGAAGAGTTCTGCTCGTTATAGTGAGAACAGAGGACGTGGGAGATAGCGCCGCCAACTACTTCGTAGCAGCCGGGTGACCCAGTCCAACCAAACGGGGCGGCTAGATCAATGATCAAGGCGCCTTCCTCGATACAACCAGCGAACCACCGAACCACCGAACGCTGTCGCTGTGTATGCTGATGTTGGGAAAGGCAGAGGCCACATCGCCCGCCATACTGTTGGTATCGGTACCGGGGTGTGTTTTGGACACACGCAGGATTTCCGAGGCCGCAGCGTCGCAGTGGGTATATTCGGCAGGGGGATAGAATCCGAGCCCATGGCGTCGTTCACCGAGGAGCCTTCCGGGTAGGATAAGTCATGGATCGTTCGTCCGCTCGAGGCTGGATCGGCAGATCCTTTGACAATGACGCTGGAGGGGCTAATGAAAAACCTCCGGCCAAGGATCCTGTATATCGCTATCCAGGACCAAACAGCCCCAGACATCTTGGTCTTTACGAATATTTTTCTGGAGCACGTTGAGTCGCTCGCTGGCCGAACCGTGGTTTGGTGGTCGAACGGATTGGTGTGGCGGCGGTTCCGTCATGCGCATCCGGACACCGTTAGCCGCGATATCGCGAAGGTGCTCAAGATGCGGGTATCCTGCGCAGATCTTCTCGATGACCGGCAGCACCATGTGCTTGTTCGATTTGTAGTCGCCAGGAGTTTGAAATCGTACCAGATCAACAAATGCAGGTAGCGAAATCTTGGTCCGGCGTATGAATTCAGACAGGACACGCTGCAGGGGGCGGTCAAGCAGAAAAACCGGGCCTTGAGGCGTGGAGTACACATGCGGGTGGGGCTCTCTGGGCAGGTGTAAACCCAACGTGGCCGAGTGCCGAAGCAATGGTCGCTCGGCGAGTTGATTCAAGCAGGTTGTTGCGAGCGGTGGTGTTTCTTACGAAGCGGCGGTGCCTACCCTCGGTAACGACCAGTACGAAGCGGGGAGCGCGGCCCGGAGGAAGTTGGTTGTGCCAGTATCGGCATCATGTAGGCTGGACCGATCAGATGGGCAGAACGGGCCTGGTGACTGACCAATCGGTTGGACTTGTCGGAGCCCCTGATGGGGACGTGGTTATACGACCGGAGAGGGCTGTATAGCCGGAACAACGTACGGTGTAGAGCGGGGCTGTATAGCTGTACAGAGCGGAGGAGTAGGGCGGGGCTGTATAGTTGAATGAGGCCGTAAGACCAAGCGTAGTGCTGTATGGGGCTGTGTAGTCCGATGTGGCCTCCTGGTCGAGACACGCGGACTAGCTGGTGCTGTCCGCGTGGCCGATGGCGACGATGTGGATGAAGGAGGTGGGACTACCTCTGTCCGCCGGTCTTCCGACGAGTCAGCGGGTGCGCTCGATACCACGAGATTAGCAAAAAGGAATATTTTTGTTTGATTAACGTAGGCTTAAGGGTCTCGGGCTGTCAATCTCTCGGCATCATCAACTGGGAGTGCGGTCCTCGCGCGCACCGTAGGTGCGATCCATCTAGTCGCGCAGGCGATGGGGAAGGCCGTCTGACCACGTGTTTGTGCGGCGAGGATTTCCGCAACCGTCTCGGGTGCCGCCCGAGCACGAGAGCCCAGCAAGGTGGCGGATATTCACGGTGGTTCACTGGGATTAGGCGCCGGATGTCCTCCGGGATCGCTGACCCCTTATTCGCGTCGCACCGAGGGTAGCGAGGGGTCAGAGTTGCTCGACTCGCTGCGAGCATGAGGGCGGCCCACACGTGTTGTCGTCATCACGCTCACTAGTGCCACAGTCCACTCAGGGGATTGAGGGTCGATTGGGATTCGTAGTAGTTGTTCCACCATTGAGGGTTGCCGGACTGTAGGTGTCCCATTGCTGTCCCGAGCAACTTGTTGGCAAAGAGCAGGGTAAGCCGCTCGCGGGCCGGTGTAATGGCGGGGTCGGCAGACTTGTTCGTCGATACGAAAGCACGTAACCGAGACGTGAGCTTCCGAACGTGATCGTACCAGAATTCGTTGCCAAAGGCCGCTAGGCCGTGAATGGCGTCCAGAATGTCGTCGTGGGAATCGCATCGAGTGGACGCCGAGGGAAATTGCGCGGAGGGACTGAAATTGTTGGAAAAGTTGGCGTTGGTAGAGCCCTGCTCGAGGGCGTCCAGATCCGACACCTCCCGGCAGTTCAGCAGCGTTAATCCACGACTGCCAAGACGACCACTGAAAAGTGCCATTAAAACCGCTGGAGTCACGGAAAACTTGACCGACTCCGCTTCCTGATCGACACAACAAAATTCATAGCGGAAATGGGCTTACCTTCGCGGGGGAGGAAGTGGTTGAACATCCTGACTGCTGCCAACAGATGCACTTGGTGAGGATTGTATTCCCCCTTGGCTTTCCTCGACACATCTGGAAAACTGTCGCATGAAACTTGGCAGAGCGACAGAGGCGGCCACTCGCCTTTAGCGTTGGCCGCCGTGGATTCGACAATCGCGCGACTGGACGACACTCGCGCTGGCTGCACCTGTAGCAGTTGGCGCAGCCGCATGACTTCGGCGCGAAGAGCTGCAACGTCTTGGGTCTCGACGGACCGTAGCGGAGTCTCGATCCCGGCCCGATGCAGTAGAACTGTTGGCAGGGCGTGCAGACATTGCGTACAGGACAACAGGAATGCTTCTTGTTGAATGCTTGGGAATCTTGGCGGTGAAAGCGAAATGAGTGGCTTTGAGGCGGCTGGTAGTCCTGGTGCGGAAATCACCATTTATCTTGCTTGCTTTGCACGCGAAAAATTCCCTTCACACGGCGAATCCTAGGAAACGGCGTCTCCAGGTTTACTTCCGGTGCTCTGGGAGTGCTCAGAGGCGTTCCGTGCGTGCCAGATTTGTACGGATATCATGTAACGCGGTAGGAAATTCCCACCGGTCGCGGGAGTCTTGGGGCACACAATGTTTACAATCATTACGGGCCGCCAAAGGGAGCAGGCTTTAGCGTGTGTCCTAAGTTTTGTCGCGGTGCCGATGCCACGTAGTTGTACGGCAGCTCTCTCAAGGAGGCCGAAATCTAGATTGTTGTCACAAACTCTTTGTTTCCTTATCTGATCGGAGGATCATCTCCAAATAGCAATCTCAAAAGCGACCTGGAAGCCGAGTTACGGCTGCGGTGTTGGAGAACACACGAAATCGTCAAGTTTGGCTTCCTCGCAATGCACACAACAAATCCTCCGAGTCTAAGGTCGACGACTCTGTGTGACCTGCGCTAGGGTCGCTTCCCTACGAGCTATGCCTCCGCAGGAGTGACGGCAGATATCCAACCCGTGCAGGTACTTACCGGAAGAGTGTGCACTGGTTTAGAACTTTCCTTCTATACAAATATATAATGAAATAGTCTGTTACTATTTCTGCCTTGCCTGTCGCGACTCTTTATCACAGGGGCTCTTCACACCCTGGGACCCTTCGTATTCTAGGATCCGATCTCCCCAAGTCGAGATTGTTCCTCGCTAAGTCTGGCTAGGTTCACCCAGACTTCGTCAAGTCGGATAATCGACTCGCTGAGTCTTCTTGAATTCGCCAACTGTGTACCGCACACAGCTCATCCCATTCGCTGACTTAGTGGCTGACAGTCTGAGCAATGGAATATGTCAGAGCAGAGGATTTGCGACACCACACGGCTCAAAACGTAACTGTCCCAAACCTTTTGTCGCGGAGTGTACATATACAGAACAAAACTTCCGCTTCAAGCATATATGGGCCAAATCTGGCGGCGGATTCACCTTCGGTACGTTGCGTCTGGATCTGTCGTTTGGGCGCGGTGGGCAGGTTTATCCGTGAGGACAGTGCTCGCCCTCAGAACCAAAAGTTTGTGGCAAGGTTAAGCGTATAGTGTGACAGCTGAATTGTCAGTGCTTGTATTAGGGGTTGCGTATCTCCCCGCTTCTCTAAAGGTCACTGCAGGCTGAGCACCTCGGGTCAGCGAAGTTTGGCGCGCTAGCGAGCTCGTGCTAGGGATGTCTGTTTACTTGGGAGGTTTGCGTGGACGGATCGCAAGACCAGTCAGTCATGGTGCTAGGGCTAAATCTTAGGTCTTCCGATTTGAGCCTCAACTCCCGCAAACCTACTAAAAAATTCCTTAATGTCGAACCAGCGGGTAGGAGCAGAACGTTTGTACGCGATGATACACATCCTGCAATCACACCCGCTCGTGTCCTCTTGTGAGTAATAATTTCAGGTAGCTGACATTATCCGGAGATGTTACAATAGTCGTTAAGCTGTTTGGTGCGGACACTGACCGCAAGCGCAGTCGAAGGGTAAACCGATTGAGCCTCATCCACCTACGTTGATCTGCCTTTGCTCAATGCGAAAGTTGACTTCTTACCCCCATGCAACACCAATGCAACACATTTTTGTAATATTTTGATCAATCATATGCAGTTCTCAAAACAAAACAAAATAGTCATTTCTCAAGATGGGCAGGCAACGAGCTCCGGACGGTTCAGCTCCAACCAAGCTATGTGAGAACAGCGGCAAACAGCTCTCGCGCAGCAACTTCTCCAAACACAAGTGCAATAAGCTTCGGGAGGTAGCTCAAACGCGCAAAGTCATTGCATTAACCAGAATGATGGGCCAAGCAGACGCGAAAACGTGACATAAAACTTTACGAGAAGCTGCTAACATATTTGCGCTGATTTTATCTTACATAGCTATTAAACAAATATGACACACGCGCAGAGCTCAGGGAGCTGGAAGCAGGTTCAGGGGCGATAATGCCACGGCCGACAAAGCCCCACTTTTCCCCATTATTACGGACGGCGACCTGTTTGAATTCGTACTTAAGGCGGTAAGTTTTACGCATTCATGGGTTTGTCTAGACACTCCGTAGGTGCGGGAAAAAACAGGAGAAATCCCCAACAAGCCGGAAAGCTTCTGCAGGAAAAAGAAGGCAAACCCGCTGAAGTAGTAACACCGGGGTTTAAAGCGTTGTATTCTGCACCCAGATCGAGCAATGAGCCTGCCGTTACGCTACAAGGATGACGTGGAGGCGCGTGAGAAGATTGTTGAGATGCCTAAGATTATGAAGCGGTTTAAGATCAACGTCGAGGCCCAGCCCGATTTGGTTGCAAAGGCTAGATATTGACTACGTATGTTTGATACACCAAGACCACGTCGGAAAAAGGCAGATGGTCGGTGGATGACGCAACCAGAAATTGAAGAGCGCGCGTATTCAATGGAGAATACAGCGGGGTTGTGTAGCAGTGCACATGCACAGAGGAAGACGTAGGACTCCCTGAGTCTGTGTCTTTAGGCGTCCCGCCTTCGGTTCTATACAAGAACCAAGTGCAGTCCCGTAACTAGGACTCGCAGAGCCAGTGTCCCTTAAAACAAGGACAACACAATTCACTGCAAAAATAGAACTGAATTGAATTGTTTTATCTGACCCTGGTGTAAATGTATAGACTAAACTATGTGGCATAGTTAATCTAAGAGATATGTAAATGAGTGGTGGAGAGCCAGATGGCTACAGAGTCGAAACTCTACACAAGGTTAAGAGTTTCGTGTAACATCCAAAGTCAACGCACGGTTATGACTTTCGTGTGACCCAAATGTTCTCCCTCCCGCTCCATCCTCGCTGCTGTTGCCGTTTGTATGGGGAGATCGATCTCGCAAGGCCGCACTGCAGATGGACAAGCTCAATTGCGATTGCCCCCCTCCCTTTCTTAGCTGTGTCTTACAAATTTGGACAAGCCAGGAAATGAGAAAATATCCTTGTGCCACTTGTGTAAAGAACCCACATATTCTAGCCAATTCTTAAAACGGAGAAGAAGCATCAATAGGATGTACGGTATCACTCAGCAGGTGGAAATTGTATTTCCTACTCTCAACCACATCTGTTTTGCAGGCTCGGATAATACCTTGGTCGTCAGGAACTGGGACCAAAAATCCGGCCCAGCTCTGTCAACTCTGTCGTGATTGGTGAAGAGGGTGGTCACAGCTGCGCGAAAAAATCAGCGCTCTGGTGCGAGACAGACGTTGAGGGTGATACACTCTCTCTATAAGCTACCAGAAGCGATTGCAGCCCAGTGTATCTATTGACTGAGGGATCAGGAAACTCATTCAGCAAAGCAACACTGCACAAATCATTTAAAGTGAGACTCGTAAGTCTTGTTAGTCTCTGGCTTCCTCACATGCGAAGCCGTCTTAGCTCCACTATGGACGAACTCTTCGAAGGACTGCATTCTAGAAATGAGTACAATCGCGAAGACCAACGGAAAACAAAAACAGAGAACGTATGGCTGTTCGATAGTGGATCATAGTTAAACAACGCTCTTTAATCTTAGTACAGCTTTTCGTGTCCTCGTAGTCAAACGTCAAGGTCTCGTACAAAACGTCATGTCTAGACGCTTTGGTGGTATTGACTCCCGTTTAGAAATACAAAATCTTTTGGTTGGATTTGTGGTGAAGCACTTTATCGGAAATTCTGGGAAAACTGGAACCCAGCATGTTAGATCAAGACTCAGCAGATATGGGTCTACTCCCGGAAGCAATGGATTCAAGCACAGGCGCTACAGACCTATAAGTGGGACCGTTCAAGACGTGGATTTGGCACACCAAGGGAATGACCAAGCGATAGTATCCAGTGGCAGGTATAGAGATGGTACAGGTGATAGGTTTGGGATGGGACCCTATGGATTCACTTACTACAGAGTCGGATTTGCCTTATACAACGCAAGCTTGCTTCCAAAGTGCCGAAAAGGAAACGGAAGCACACCCCTCAAGGCAACTCTCCCCACTTGGATTCAGATCCATCTCCAAGTCAAGGTAAGCGACGAGTGGTCTGGGAACGGGTAACCCAGGACAGAGTGCAGATTTTCTCGCTGCCCCAACCTCCCAAGTCTCGTCAAAACAGTTCATCTTGGTAGATCCAACACCTTCGCAGCACCCAAAGAGAAGATCCAGCCCGCCGACGGGTACACAAGATGGGTACAAGTTCAGCTGATCACGGATCATCGGAGCATCCCCTTCGTTAGTCGGTGTAGTGGAAGCCCCGTCCCCGGAAAGCATTTGCGCACCCAAACGTTCAAGTCGAGAACGCAGCACCACACCAGGTAGTTCCAACCTTGGCAGCAATGTCACGCCTGCCAGTTCAAAACGTGGACGCAACACGACGCCAGCGAGTTCAAAACGAGGACGCAGCACTACTTCTGGAAGCACTAGACGTGCCAACAGTCAAGGATAATCTGCGCAAGATACGCCTGTCAGTTTGCGTCATGGAAGCGACGTTACACCGCAAAGTGTTCGTGGTATGTGTGGTCGCAGTACCCCAGGTAGTGCTTGACAAAATCGCTCTTCAAGAAGGCATAATAGGGAGAAAGAAGGTGCCGGTCAAACTGGAGTGCAGCGTCTACGTTAATCTCCACCCAAACCATTACTCTTTACGATGCCCAAGCAGAGAAAATAGCGTCACTGCTGCACCCCCAGTCGAGGTTTGCTCTGCCGAAGACCAAGAGCGAGCTGACAATTTGGCTGCTATCTCGGAGGCAAAGTCGATGAGACCATTATCGATTGTAGGACATAAATATTTCCTGAAGTATGTCCACCATTCGAACAGCGTCCAAGGACTGGTTGCTGTGCCAAAACCTTGGAAGGTTTGTGAACGAGTTGAGAAATTGCGAGCAAACTCCGTGGCAAGCTGAAGCAACAACTGGAGGAAGAGTGTGACCTTTATTCAGCGTCGTCGGATATCTGGACTTCGAGAAGTAAAATGGGATTTATCAGCTTCGCAAATCATTATCTCGACGAGGGGTTAAAAATGCGCAGTTGGGTATTGGGAGTTAACCGCCTCAAAAGAAAACACGACGGTGACGCAATTACAAGATCGATAGATGATTGCATGCACGAGCGGGGCCTTCGGAAGGAACGACGCACAAAGTTTCTCAGGGACGGCGCTAGTAACGGTGTGAGCGCTTGCTGAGAACTTAGTCTTGATGATATGTCGTGTTTAGCCCACTGCATTGACCGGGTAGTTGGAGCTGGAATAGTAAAGAAGAAGTGTGCGAACAAGACTTCGAAGGATATGCTTGCATCAGCACAAACCGAGGAGGAGATTGAAAAAGCCGTGAACCATCGAGCAAGAGAAGTAGTAGACGAATTCTAATCGAAGATGTCGGTGCTTCTAAGCACCGAACCCTCGTTAAGATGCGGGTGGTGGTTGCCGTTTTTCGTAAAGTGGCATCATACTTCAGCAGACCCTCAAAAGGATCTGACCTGGTGAAGGACTTGCAAATAGACAAGCAGCAACCATTGTTCCCACAATTGGGTAGCCCCGCGCGATGGAACAGTACATAATTCATGCTGCAGCGAATGGTGCCCATGGGATTTACTTCGCCAATGTTTCGAGCACATTGCAAATTCGAATGATTTTCTGATATGAAGCTTACACATCCAACGGCAGAGCAGTGAACAATGATACGATGCTTAATTGTTTTGCTGGAGCCATTTTCTGGCGCGATCGCTTGTCTTGGCGGTCATACTTACCCTACCTTGATTGATACCGTTCCTGTGCTGAGGATGGTTAAAAGAAAACTCACTAATGCAGACATGTTTAAAGGGATTTTGGATGTGTGAAAAATGAAGCCTACGCTTCGGTCGATGCAATTGATATGGCGAAAAAGTTGGGATTAATTGATATAAATGGTGTTGGTTAAGAGCCAACGGAAAACTCTCTTCAAATGGTAAAAAAAAAAAAAAACAGACGGCAAGTGATTGCTGGGCAGACGTGTTTTGCTGCAACTGGTGAAGTTGTAGCAATGGATTAGGATTCAACTCTACGTGACCGACGCTTGCAATATTCACTTTACGACGGTTCCATTGATGTGGTGGGAAGGAAAGGAGGCGCGATACTCAATTCCATCAGCATTGGCGAGAAGTGGCTTGGTTTCATCACCACTTCCGTGCCTTCTGAATAAGCTTTTTCCACTAGTGGAAATTTGGTCACTCTCAAGCGGTACTCGCTAGCTCCAACTATCATCCGAGATACGATGCTTGTTGGTCAAAACTACGAGGACGATGACAGCAGCGATTTGGAGAACGAAGGCGCTGGAAATGACGATTGTTCGTCTAATGAAGTCTGAAGTTACCGCTACTGAGAAAAGAATGTGAAGGGTTGCAGTTTGTCCCGACATTCCCTTCTTTTATTGGCAGCATTGCTCTCATTATTGCGCGTGCTTGTCGCTTGTGATAAACTGTCTTGAGTTCACATGATCCCCTCCGCTGCATACGGCTTTATTTGAAAATAAATATTATTAATAATAGAATACAATACGTTGTAGGCTGCAGCGCACTTGGCCCGCGCATTTCACTGCCATCCTGGCCGTAGCACCTGCCTTACGAGAGTCTGCTCGCGAGTATTTGAAAGACGACAGTCTCGAACACTCCCCATCTCCACCAAATAGCAATAAGTATAACACACTTTTCCTTCGCAACCACTCTCAGCGAGACCTACAGACCTGGTACTGTGATCCATTTGCAGCAAGCTCTCAAGATGCCTGGATATCGGAGTATGGCACATTTTCTTTTTCTCTTTACACATCGTCAGCGGCGTTACCTTCACTCCTTTCACTCACCGCGTGCTTTGTTGGGTCCCTCTCGCCAGAGTTTCTTGATACGTGAGCTCTTCTTCCTGCCTTGGGAGCTGGTGTGTTTTAGCCAATCAAATAATTGCTTTGTTGTCCTCGCTAAATCAGGTCGATGGCGGAGTCCCCTTCGTTGTGTCTGACAACGGTAACGTCGAGACCTCTAGTCATAGAAGCAGTTCCGCTACTTCACAAAAGCACGCCACAAACCTGACACTGCCAATGTTCGAATGTCAGTAGACTAAGGTTCTTTTACCAACTGCATCGTCCTCGGGATTGCGAGATGCCGACCAGTGGAGCAGACTGACTGAGGTGGTCGAGGCTCGATCGATTTGCCGCTATGGCTGGTTCCTACGCTGACAGCTTTGTATTCACATTCAATCCTTGTCGGGGTAATGGCCTTCTATTTTGTTTTTATGAGGTTATTGCTAGAGAAGCCTTGTATCTCTTTAGACTAGACAATGTAGTTTCCTTCGATGTGGGAACGAATGACCAAGAAGGCATCGTTTTTGGTGCTAAAGCCTTGATATAGTTTCTCTCCGAACTCACAGTCAATTCAATCCTTGTCATCGATAAGTAATAGTTTAAGTATTCACACACAATATAGTCATACTGGTTTTCAGGGATGCGCCAAGCATGTGCGGAACGCGTCTTGCTGGGCGCGTGTGTCGCTCAGAACCTGCTCGAACTCTCGTCATCGCCGCCTCCTCTGCTTGCTGTGGCTGGCTGGTCGCTGGTGTCGCTACTGCCTCTCTACGTGGGACTCGCTCTACGCATTTGTAGCATCGTGGTGGTGGCTCGCTCCTCATGGCTCTCGCCGTCGCTCGTGGCTCTGTGTGTGGCCCTTGCCTGTCTCGCCTCGCTGCTCTTCCCGTGGCCAGACTTCTCTCAGCTGCACGGCCCCCATCGCTCCATCGGCTGTCGATTTGCGCGCTACGGAGGCGTCGAATGCCGCATCTTCTACCCGGCCACCAACGATCACCGGGACAGCTCCAGCAGATTGGTGCCGTATGCACACCACGGTAGCCACCTCATGAAGGGCCTGGGCGTCTTCACTGCAATGCCTGCCTGGATCTTCCACAACATGCGCAACGCGCAGCTCGCCGCTTTCCTGAACGCACCAATTGCGACTCCAGAGACCGCCGACGGATGGCCTGTTGTACTCTTCAGCCACGGATTATCGGGATCATTGGAGCTCTACTCGTACGTGAATCAGGAGCTCGCGAGTCATGGGAACGTGGTGGTGGTGCCCAACCACTGCGACGGCTCCGCCTGTGTGTGCAGCCCCGAGCCTGGATGTATTGAGTACTACCAGCAGATTACTGCAGAGGTGCGGGATGACGTTGATGGCGCTGGCTTTCGATTCCGAAATGGACAATTACTACAGCGGGTCAGTGAGGTTCGCACAGTGTTGGACGCTATCATGCAGCAGAAAACGGTGGACAGTGTGTTTAGGCACTGCAACCTGAACAGCGTAAGTATTGCAGGGCACTCTTTCGGTGCCGCAACAGCGCTGAGCGCAGCGCACCAAGACACACGCTTTAAGAAGATGGTGTTGCTGGACGCGTGGATGGAGCCTTTAGACGAAGACGTGCGCGGCGGACTAGGAGCACGCGTGCCTGCGCTGCATTTGATGTCCGAACACTTTTTGAATTGGCACTCCAACGCGCAGAGCACGGAACGCCACGCCCGTGGATGTACGCACGCCCAATCGCGTCTCGCTTGGCTGCGGGACTCTCGACACAATAATTTCTCGGACATCCCGGTGTTCTCGCCAATGGCCAACAGACTAATGAAGTCCGCGGGTCAGATCGATCACTTTTTCGCCCTCCGAGTTATTGGACAGAGTTCGGCCGCTTTCCTGGCTGGAAACTTCGATGTTAAAGCCTCTGAGTTCTCTGAAGTAGTTGTCGTCATCCGAGCAAAATAGATGAGGAAAAAAGTCTACAAGGCGAAAAATGATAGAGCGTTCATTCACACACACTTTATAACTACGATCTATAGGGTAGCGATGCACACTTAATCGACACGCGTAATTGGTGCTGAGGGTAGCTCAGTCTTCTCTGAACCTCGACGAAGGAAAAAGTTCTTCACATCGATGATGGTGCTCATCAGCACTGGCAGCAACATCATACCGTTGAGGACACCGCACACCACCACCATCATGTACATGCGGAAGTAGTACTTCTTGAACACGCGCGAGTCCGCCAGCGTCAGCACACTCAGACCAATCACTTTCGTGATAGTGATGCCGAACAGCACCGACGTCAGCACTTGGCGAAGGGCGTCCCGTGCGCGCTCGTCACCCGTGCCACGAGCCTTGGCGAAGAAGCGCACGTAGTGGCCGCAGAACTCCACCGCAATGCCTGCAGCGATGATCAAGTTGACGATCGACAGACCGTTCAGCATGATGTCCAGCGGCTGCATCAGACCCAGCACATACACGACGATGTTCGTCGCCGTCAGTGCAATCACCAGCGAGTAGAAGATGCTGCCCAGGTACAGCGTCGTCACCACAAAGATGGCGGCCAATGCCAGACCGATGAGCTTGTACGCATCGTCAACCACAGTCAGATACTGCTCGAAGTACACGTACGTCAGGCAGTACACCCAGATGTCGACGCCAGTCTTCTCGCTGATCCACTCTGCTGCACGAAGGTTCTGTTTGTACGAGTCGATGTAGTGCTGCTGTGTCGGGTTTGCCGTGCCCGTCACCATGTACGACCAAGCCGTGATCTCATTGCCGTAACCACTGCTGTTGAGCTTCACTGCAGGCGTCGAATCGTTGACAACGGGGACAGGGTCTGTGTCGATACTGAATTGACCACGGTAAATGGAGCCTCCACCGTACGAGCACGAAGTACCAGCACTAGCTGTGGCAAACATGCTGAAGAGCGACATGTAGTGCTCTTCGGGCACTGGCGGTACAGTCTCGGACGAAGCAAGACAAGTGTCATCCGAAGAGCGCAGGGTCGTGTAAGTCTCATTTCCAGTCTCAATCGGAACGTAAGCCCCCTCCGAGTCCACACGACAACACTCACTGTCCGGATTGACAAAGCCCCAGAAGTCGTCCATCCAAGAGTATGTCGTTCCAGGACTAATGTGGGTAATTGTCTTGTCACCATGGTTCGCCAGCGCGTTCATAATGTTGGGAATCGAGTACGTTCCACAGATGTCCTTCGACTTGCAGAAGATCGTCTCCACGCTCTCGTCGTTGAAAGCGTAGGAATCTGGGTTCCGTCCATGTCCTGTCTCAATGATGAAGTACACTGGCGAACCCGTCGCCAAGTACACGTCGAGCGCATTGAAGTAGTCGATCATGTACGAGCTGGAAGGCATTGCTTCTTTCTGGGGAAGACCTTGGTCCAAGCTCTCCATGGAATAGATAGACAGCAATGTAGCAGCGAGGAACCCCAAAAGCACGATCAGCTTCACGATCTTGAACGTCAGGATCCAGGCGTAGACATCGACGCAATAATCGAGGACAGCCGTCAAGCTGCTGGTTACAACAGGTGCCGAAGATGCCTGAGGGCTGGCGTTGCTGGTGTAGTAGGTGACTGCATTGACACAAGTGGTTGAGATGACTGCTGCATACGGTTTGTTTCCGGGCCAGCAGGCGGAACTTGAGCCCTTACTGATGACGCACGCTTGAAGATAATGTCGTACCGCCCACTCAGCTCGCGACGCTTGTCCAACGTAAGGATCGACAAGAACAATGTCATCTGGAAGCAGAAGTTGATCGCCACAGCACAGCAAGCCATTGCTGCAAACCACAAGACGACAGGCATTGGAGAGATCGATCCGAACGCAAACGCCACCGATTCAGCAGCCGAAGCCATGAAAATGCTGGGTCCAATGTACGCCAACGCCTCGGACACTAGGGTCGTAGTAATTTCTTCGATGGCTTTCGGGTTGTGCTCCAGGCCGATAAAGAGGCTCGGCTGCTCGCGACGAAGCTGTTCTTCTTTCTCGGTCATAGCGTGGATAAGCAAGAAGATATTGTCCACGCCAATAGCCAGCGACAAGAAAGGAACCACCTCCATGATAATCAGCTGGAGCTTCACGCCAAACCACATGAAGATACCAATCGTCGAAGCTACACCGCACACAATACTCATCACACCCAAAAATCCGGCCAAAATCTTGGACGTGATGAAGAAGTCTCGACTAAACTTGATACGGTTGATGCCCAAAGAAATGTAGATGATCATCAAGCAGTAGCTCAGCGCAACAGGGCCCATACCGTTGCTCGACTCGGCATCCACCTCATCCTGGACGGAAATCTCGGCGTAGAAGTACACGTCGAAGACAGTGTTAGACTCAGCTTCCACTTTCATCGTCTTGATGTACTCGCGCTCCCACTTAATTGCGGGTTCGTTCTCATCGTCATCAGCGTAATTGTAGTTCAGGTACGACGCCACAAATGCGTGCGATTCTAGGAACAGGGTGTAGTTGCTCTCAGCGCCATCAGGGAAGCCGCCCAGGTACGTGTTGTACAGGTTCATCGGAGAACCGAAAGCGACAAGCACGGACAATCACTCATACTCGATGGAAGCTCGTCGCCATCCTTCAATGCGTTTTTCAACTCAGTACAAAGCGCCACATCCGACGTCGTCGGGGAATACAAACAGTTGCTGAAGTGTTCCAACTCGAGCCCATATTTCTCGTAGAACTCAAAGTGCTCCATGTTGTTCTGGAAGTACTGCGTGATGGAGTTCACCGTGCAGCCTGTGCCCGTGGCCTTCCAGCAAATATCGTCCAGATGAATGGTCTCGTCACCATCGCTCGATGTGTAGTTAACGTTGGCTGCCACGTTTTGAACACGAATGGCCTCCTTCAAGATTGCAGACCGGTAAATGTTCCCACCGTCCTTCGGCACCAGAATGACCTGCTCTGCGCGGTAGAACGGGTTAAAGATGTCACCGTAGTGCTGACGCTGTTGGTACGACGTACTGGAAGTGGACACCCACAGCTTGATGGGATCCGTCTCGATGTCAATGTTGTAGAGGCCAGCAGCGCAAATTGCAACAACGACAAGCACCATTGGGATAATCTTCTTCGGCCGGTTGCCCTTTGAAACAAACAGCGCCCATGCTCGCAACTTGTTCGTCAGCAGTTCATCAAGGAAACTCAATCGTTTGCTTCCAGCTGTCGCGACACCATTAGCTTCGGGGGTAAATGGTCCTTCGTGGGGAGTGCCAAGATAGCGACCAGTGTTGGTAGATCTCCGTTCGCGGCACATACCGACCATAAAGCCGATGATAAGCAACACGCCGACCACACCGCCGAAGATGACGAGAAAGTAATTAAGCGGCTCCCAGTCGGTGGACGTCAAATTCGAGGCCAGGTATTCGTTCAACTCCGCCCACGTTGAGTCATCACCGCTGCTGGAGGTGCTGCCACTGGTACTAGTTGCCGTCGCGGTAATAGCGCCATAGCAAGAGTCGGTATACGAACGGGTTTCATCAGAGCTCACGGAGCACAACGAGCCGCAAACACCCACACAAGACGTCAGTCGACTATTCATGGGCAGAATGCACTCGGTTTGATTCGCGTCGTCACAGTGGCAGAACTCTGTTTCCTGCAGAGTCTCAGGTTGTTTCGCCATGGTCGTCACGTTGATTTGCAACGGAGATCCGATGCTGTCGAACGCGTACTTGCCCATGAATTCCATCAAGCCGAAGCCATCATGGCAGTCCTGGTTCGGGTTACACAGCAGCGAGAAGGAGCTGTCGTCCTCGCAAAAGTCGTAGATGTCGCGAATCCAGTCCTCACCGACGTAGTACGTGACTTCTTCAATCGCAGGGAAGATCTGGCCCTCGTGTTCGTCATCGCCAGGCATAATACGGACTTCGTTGACGTCTAGGAACATGCTGTTGTTCGGGCTGCACGTGAACTCGCAGAAGACGTTTCGCAAGTTTTCTTTGCAAGCCGAGCACAAACCAGGGATCATGCGGACCTGTGTGGACAGACCCGTGTACTGCGACTCGGTGCAGCACAGCATATCGTCACCCAGAGCAATAGTCTCGTTGTACAGGATGGGGCAGTCGACCTCGAACTGCGCGCGGTTGGAGTCCGACCACTCGGAGAATTTGTTGGAGAAGCCGGCGTCGTAGGCATCCTCCACGGACGTCGGGTAGTATCGGTTGGGGATGGCAACGCTTGAGCTGGTGACGTTGACGTAGGACGAGTCGAAGGCCGCACAGTATCCCGGACCGCGGAAGAGCGTGCCGAGCTCTGCGACTGTCTCGGGGTCTTGGATGCACTGCTCCACCTTGGAGTACTTGCACATGGTGAGCTGGGACTCGATGGCTGCCAGGTTGGTGGCGTTGTCTGCAAGGCTCCATGGGACGTAGCTGGAGGCGGAGGACACGCCCGAGGAGGACGTGGAGCCGCTGGCTGCCTGGGCCGCGCCCAGCAGCGATGCGAGAGCTACAGCGCGCATGGTTGACTAGAAGAGTCCGCGAGAGAGTCCAGTCAAGCTCTTGTGTGTGCGCGCCGGCAGATTCCGAAATGAACTCGAGACGAAGACGCACCGACAGACCGCACTCGTGGCGAGAAGGAGACTCTGAAGAGATGCAGGAGAGCAGAGTCCCGAGTCGGACAGAAAACCGAGCAGTGAATCCTTGCAGAAGCAGACGAGCAGCGAGAGAGAAGAGGCAACTCGGCGCGACTCGGTCACCGCGATGGCGAGATCAGAAGCAGGGGGACCCAGTGCTGCGGATACTGCGCCTGTGACAGCCTGCGTCACACACAGGCGCGACCAGCGCAGCGCGGGGCCACCCGCGTCTGCAATGCCGCCGGCACCTCCCTCGTATTTTAGTCGTGATAGTGAAAGAATTCCATTCATTTTTCAGCGTTCGGCACTTCGGACGGCAAGGCGGCTTGGAAGACGTTGCCATCCCCTGGAGTCTGTCTGTCGAAGTGTTCTCGGACACTGCTTCGCCGCGAGGATACACTACCAAATCGGTGAACGCTGTGCCATCGGATCCCCGCTGCACCATGAGCAGCGCGATCGCCACTCCGAGTGATCGCGCTGTATGGATGGATACATGCAGCCTGGTGCGCTCAGCTCGGTGCTGGTCTGCACGTCCATTAATTAATACACGCCCGGTCTCTCGCGTGTCGGTCTGCTTTGACAGGGGTCCTCTTGGTAGTCAAGAATCTTGACTGTCCGAGCGCAGTTCACTTTTGATTCCGCAGGAATCCAAAGCGTTGGCAACGACGAATGGGCAATAACCGAACCGCCGGCAGACGTCAAGTTAGCGCGTTCGTCCAAGATGCAACCACCTCCTAGCTCAAGACAAAGGTAAAACTCGATCTGCATTGACGATCACATATTTACGATACGGAATCATGCTTACACTATTCTGTTGGCTCTCCGCAGCACGCCGAACAATGACGACAACATCGCTTCGACCATCTACTCCACACGAGTAATGGGCGCCGATGGCAACTCATTCTTCTTTGATCGACGACGAAGGAAAAAGTTCTTCACATCGATGATGGTGCTCATCAGCACTGGCAGCAACATCATACCGTTGAGGACACCGCACACCACCACCATCATGTACATGCGGAAGTAGTACTTCTTGAACACGCGCGAGTCCGCCAGCGTCAGCACACTCAGACCAATCACTTTCGTGATAGTGATGCCGAACAGCACCGACGTCAGCACTTGGCGAAGGGCGTCCCGTGCGCGCTCGTCACCCGTGCCACGAGCCTTGGCGAAGAAGCGCACGTAGTGGCCGCAGAACTCCACCGCAATGCCTGCAGCGATGATCAAGTTGACGATCGACAGACCGTTCAGCATGATGTCCAGCGGCTGCATCAGACCCAGCACATACACGACGATGTTCGTCGCCGTCAGTGCAATCACCAGCGAGTAGAAGATGCTGCCCAGGTACAGCGTCGTCACCACAAAGATGGCGGCCAATGCCAGACCGATGAGCTTGTACGCATCGTCAACCACAGTCAGATACTGCTCGAAGTACACGTACGTCAGGCAGTACACCCAGATGTCGACGCCAGTCTTCTCGCTGATCCACTCTGCTGCACGAAGGTTCTGTTTGTACGAGTCGATGTAGCGCTGCTGTGTCGGGTTCGACGTGCCCGTCACCATGTACGACCAAGCCGTGATCTCATTGCCGTAACCACTACTGTTGAGCTTCACTGCAGGCGTCGAATCGTTGACAACGGGGACAGGGTCTGTGTCGATACTGAATTGACCACGGTAAACGGAGCCTCCACCGTACGAGCACGAAGTACCAGCACTAGCTGTGGCAAACATGCTGAAGAGCGACATGTAGTGCTCTTCGGGCACTGGCGGTACAGTCTCGGACGAAGCAAGACAAGTGTCATCCGAAGAGCGCAGGGTCGTGTAAGTATCGTTGCCCGTCTCAATCGGAACGTAAGCCCCTCCGAGTCCACACGACAACACTCACTGTCCGGATTGACAAAGCCCCAGAAGTCGTCCATCCAAGAGTATGTCGTTCCAGGACTAATGTGGGTAATTGTCTTGTCACCATGGTTCGCCAGCGCGTTCATAATGTTGGGAATCGAGTACGTTCCACAGATGTCCTTCGACTTGCAGAAGATCGTCTCCACACTCTCGTCGTTGAAAGCGTAGGAATCTGGGTTCCGTCCATGTCCTGTCTCAATGATGAAGTACACTGGCGAACCCGTCGCCAAGTACACGTCGAGCGCATTGAAGTAGTCGATCATGTACGAGCTGGAAGGCATTGCTTCTTTCTGGGGAAGACCTTGGTCCAAGCTCTCCATGGAATAGATAGATAGCAATGTAGCAGCGAGGAACCCCAAAAGCACGATCAGCTTCACGATCTTGAACGTCAGGATCCAGGCGTAGACATCGACGCAATAATCGAGGACAGCCGTCAAGTTACTAGTCACTACCTGAGCAGAAGCTTGCTCATCCTCAACATCCGGCGTCTTGGGCTGCTGCATCGATACAAGAGGCTGCGACGTTCGCTCGGTCTCGGGACCAGCGGCTGGAATTGTTGGCTCGACAGATGCCGCGCGTTTGAAAATAATGTCGTACCGCCCACTCAGCTCGCGACGCTTGTCGAGTGTAAGTACTGACAAGAACAATGTCATCTGGAAGCAGAAGTTGATCGCCACAGCACAGCAAGCCATTGCTGCAAACCACAAGACGACAGGCATTGCAGAGATCGATCCGAACGCAAACGCCACCGATTCAGCAGCCGAAGCCATGAAAATGCTGGGTCCAATGTACGCCAACGCCTCGGACACTAGGGTCGTAGTAATTTCTTCGATGGCTTTCGGGTTGTGCTCCAGGCCGATAAAGAGGCTCGGCTGCTCGCGACGAAGCTGTTCTTCTTTCTCGGTCATAGCGTGGATAAGCAAGAAGATATTGTCCACGCCAATAGCCAGCGACAAGAAAGGAACCACCTCCATGATAATCAGCTGGAGCTTCACGCCAAACCACATGTAGATACCAATCGTCGAAGCTACACCACATGCAATACTCATCACGCCACAGAAGCCAGCCAAAATCTTAGACGTGATGAAGAAGTCTCGACTAAACTTGATACGGTTGATGCCCAAAGAAATGTAGATGATCATCAAGCAGTAGCTCAGCGCAACAGGGCCCATACCGTTGCTCGACTCGGCATCCACCTCATCCTGGACGGAAATCTCGGCGTAGAAGTACACGTCGAAGACAGTGTTAGACTCAGCTTCCACTTTCATCGTCTTGATGTACTCGCGCTCCCACTTAATTGCGGGTTCGTTCTCATCGTCATCAGCATAATTGTAGTTCAGGTACGACGCCACAAATGCGTGCGATTCTAGGAACAGGGTGTAGTTGCTCTCAGCGCCATCAGGGAAGCCGCCCAGATACGTGTTGTACAGGTTCATCGGAGAACCGAAAGCTGACAAGCACGGACAATCACTCATACTCGATGGAAGCTCGTCGCCATCCTTCAATGCGTTTTTCAACTCAGTACACAGCGCCACATCCGACGTCGTCGGGGAATACAAACAGTTGCTGAAGTGTTCCAACTCGAGCCCATATTTCTCGTAGAACTCAAAGTGCTCCATGTTGTTCTGGAAGTACTGCGTGATGGAGTTCACCGTGCAGCCTGTGCCCGTGGCCTTCCAGCAAATATCGTCCAGATGAATGGTCTCGTCACCATCGCTCGATGTGTAGTTAACGTTGGCTGCCACGTTTTGAACACGAATGGCCTCCTTCAAGATTGCAGACCGGTAAATGTTCCCACCGTCCTTCGGCACCAGAATGACCTGCTCTGCGCGGTAGAACGGGTTAAAGATGTCACCGTAGTGCTGACGCTGTTGGTACGACGTACTGGAAGTGGACACCCACAGCTTGATGGGGTCCGTCTCGATGTCAATGTTGTAGAGGCCAACCGCGCAGATTACGACGACGACAAGCACCATCGGGATAATCTTCTTTGGTCGATTGCCCTTCGACACGAATTGGGCCCACACGCGCAGCTTATTCGTCATTAGCTCGTCCATGAAGCTGATGTGCCCAGCTGCACTCGCTGCCATGGCGTGCGCGACGCCGTTCACTTCTGGGATATACCCCGTCTGAGGAGTGCCAAGGTCTCTGTCAACTTCACTATACCGCTTCTCACGGCACATAGCGACAATAAACCCGACGATGAGCAACACGCCGACCACACCACCGAATATCACGAGGAAGTAATTCAGTGGAGTCCAATCTGTCGCTGTCAGATTGGAGGCCATGTACTCGTTCAACTCCGCCCATGTGGCCTCGTCATTGTTGTCCACCACGCTGCCACTAGTGGAAGATGAAGACGTCTCTGCTCCGTAGCATGCTTCGGTGTACGAGCGAGTATCATCAGAGCTCACGGCACAGAGCGAGCCACAGACACCCACACAAGACGTCAGTCGACTATTCATGGGCAAAATGCACTCGGTTTGATTCGCGTCGTCACAGTGGCAGAACTCTGTTTCTTGCACAGTCTCAGGTTGCTTCTCCATGGTCGTCACATTGATCTGCTCTGGAGATCCGATGCTGTTGAAAGCGTACTCACCCATGTACTCCATCAAGCCGAAGCCATCATGGCAGTCCTGGTTCGGGTTACACAGCAGCGAGAAGGAGCTGTCGTCCTCGCAAAAGTCGTAGATGTCGCGAATCCAGTCCTCACCGACGTAGTACGTGGCTTCTTCTACGGCAGGGAAGATCTGGCCCTCGTGTTCGTCATCGCCCGCCATAATGCGCACCTCATTAATATCGAGGAACATGCTGTTGTTCGGGTTGCATGTGAACTGGCAGAAAATGTTGCGTAGGTTCTCCTTGCAAGCCGAGCACAAACCAGGGATCATGCGGACCTGTGTGGACAGACCCGTGTACTGCGACTCGGTGCAGCACAGCATGTCATCGCCCAGAGCAATGGTCTCATTGTATAACAGCGGGCAGTCGACCTCGAACTGCGCGCGGTTGGAGTCCGACCACTCGGAGAATTTGTTGGAGAAGCCGGCGTCGTAGGCATCCTCCACAGACGTCGGGTAGTATCGGTTGGGGATGGCGGCACTCGTCGTTGTGATGTTGACGTAGGCTGAGTCGAGCGCGATGCAGTATCCTGGACCGCGGAAGAGCGTGCCGAGCTCTGCGACTGTCTCGGGGTCTTGGATGCACTGCTCCACCTTGGAGTACTTGCACATGGTGAGCTGGGACTCGATGGCCGCCAGGTTGGTGGCGTTGTCTGCAAGGCTCCATGGGACGTAGCTGGAGGCGGAGGACACGCCCGAGGAGGACGTGGAGCCGCTGGCTGCCTGGGCCGCGCCCAGTAGGGACGTCAGGGCGAGGACTCGCATCACGTTCGCAGCTGCCTGCTTGCAGAGAGGAGGGTCCAATGTATCGGCGCGCTGGCAGATTGCAAAATGCACCAGAGAGCTCGAGGCGCGGCCTGGCACAGCGTGGGATGCAGTGTGAATCCGCTGCAGCATACAAAGCGCGAGTGCATCATCGTCCCGGCATTTCATCACTCGCGCCCTGAGCTTGAGATCAGACCACGGCGCGCCGACACTGCGCCTGCGACAGAATCGCCAGCCAACCCCCGCTGTTCGCGGCTATGCCGGGATCGCGCATGACCGCCGGTCAAGGCCAGACGCTCTTGAGGTGATCGACGCGACTGCTCTGACTGCAGGGTGCTGGCCAACCACCACCCAAGCGCAGCAGCACTCTTGTCGTCGCCGAGCAGACTGGATTTCGCTTCAGCCGCACAGGGATCCATACGCCCACTCTCGGATGCAAACTTCACCTGAAGCTGGCAGCGCCCTTGCACGGCAGTCGCAGTTTGCTTTCGTCTGCCAAGCTAGTGTATCCAAGCGGTCCCACTCTTGTTACAAGCGTTGCACGAGTTGTCAACGCCCTTTGCCTTCGCTTGATCTGGTGCTGTTCGACAGCTGCCGACGCGTGCAGGGCTGGCAGTAGACGCTCAAGGCGCAGCAGGGCCTATCGCGGCCCGCACCGCTCACCGCTTGAGGAACGCGTCAGCGGCCCGTGCTTCTTCCTCGGCACGCTTGCTGCCGCGGACTCTCCACGCAGAGACTGGCTGAGCTGGAGGCGAAATGGAAATCGGCGTGTTCGGCGCGCGGCTCGGCGACTTCGCGCCGGCACTTCTCGCAGAAATGGCTGGTGTTTGCTGCTTTGGATGCCGTCTCCACCCCCATCAATCCCACTTTGCTGTTGTTTGTTACAGCGACTGCGGGCAGTGCAGTTGCAGACGGCGGGATACGGCCAGCAGCATGGATGTCATTGCAGCTGCTACTGCTCGACCCGAAGAAGGCCGAGATTTTCTGCTTGCTGGTCTTGTGGGGCACTACCAGGTCGTCCCTGGACCGTTTGCGTCGGTCCGCTGCGAACCGCTTCATGTCCTCCTCCATGCGCCGCGCCACCCGATCCGCGGACGCCGCCTGCTGATCCGGACTAGGACGCGTGAAGAAACTCGATATGGTGGCTACAGCCTGCGAGTCCAGTGCGTGGAAGTTCTTGGCGTGCATGCTCAGAGTCGCGCACGGGAACACACTGTTCAAATGGAGCCGCATCACTTTCATCGCTGCGGCGTGTAGCGCGTCCGCCGTCGTATCTTGAGCGACGCCGAGCTTGTGCGTGCGCGGCTTCTCCGCGGGTCCCGTGCGCGTAAACTGAATTGTCAATTGCGATGGAAACCGCTTGTTCTCGACGCGCTCGTCCTCGCAGCGCATGACCATCTCTTCACAGAGTAGGCGGACCCAGTACTCCAACTGCTCGGTGCTCACAAGCGCAGACCCTGACCGCTGGTCGAACTGCTTCACACAGCTGAACATTTTCCCCAGCACCTTCTTCTCTTCCACTGGTTCGTCGCCGTCGTTGCCCTGGCAAATTTGTTGCACGTACGCGGCGGTCTCTTCACCGACGTGCTTGACCAGCTCTGTTAGCCCGCAACGCTGCAGGAAGGTGTACGCTGTCAACTTTTGGAATGTGTCTTCGGTGGGCCGTTCAGCTACGGAATCCATGCTCTCGTAAATACTCTCGAGCTGCTTGCCAAGTTTGCCCCCAAGTCCTCGAATTTTCCGCATCGGCAAGCTCTTCATCAACGAGTCCACGAACCGGGGAGCGATTACAACCTGGCCGTTGGGTTTGTTCAAAGGGGACACTAATTTGGCAAGCAGCTTGTTGTTTGCGATCCCTGTCGAGCAAGTGAAGTGTAGCTTGCTGTAGATAGCATGTCGAATTTCCTGGGAAATTTGTGCCCCAATGCACAGTAGCCGCTCGTTTGTTGTAAGAGGAAATGCCAAATCTGTATCGTCCTCGGACGAAATGCCAAACACCTTAGTGTCGTGGTTCGACGGATCCTGGCAAAAGTCCCACGAGAACACGTCCTGGATTCCCACAGAAGTCTATCAGACCCATCCAAACTACAACAACAACAAATAAAGAAGTAGAGCTCACTGTCTGGACCAGCCTCTCTTTGGCCATGTCGGTGATGTCCATGAAGGCTTCGTCCACGCTGGCCTTCTCGATCATATGCACCACGGAGCCCAAAATGGCAAAGATCTCGCGACTCGCGACACGATACCTCCTCAAGATGGCTTTCTGGTGGACCCGGTCAAAGAGCGCTCCCGGCTTGCGGTTCTCTCCGAGAGTGTCAACATGGGGCTACAGAACGTCAAACAGGGGGTGTCAATCTCACTGCAACAAGACTTGCCACGACCTATCTACGGGCCTACCAAATGAATCTGCGGACACTTTTCCTGGCATCGTCCACAAAGTCTCCTATAGCGCAATGCAAGGGGTCAGCACTCTTGTCCGCCTTTATAATCAACACCAGCTCAAAGCACCTCGCTCCACGCCGAACGTGCGAGCCGCGTAGTTGACGGCCAGCAAACTGCCCCACTGCTGCACTGCCACGGGCTGTCCGTCCGGGATCCCCAGACGCCGCTGTTCCACCTGCGCGTAGAAGCAGTCAAGGTCCAGGTGGATAATCACTCGCGAGTGCGTGGGGTCGTCATCGTCAGCAGGAACCTGCGCCATGTTGCGCGTGGCAGTTTATCGATCGTAGCTTCAAATCTGTAACAGTTTTAGAAACTCAAGTCCATTTCGCTGCCATCCCCAACCAATATGAATGCCAACGACGCCGTCTTCTCCCCCTGTCGCGATTTGCGTTGCTGGCTTGCACAATTTTGAAGGCAAGACGGCCTCCTCCAGCTGGGTATTACATCTCGTCGTGCGGACAGCATCAGCACTATAGCGACATCTTCAACGTTCAACCGCGTCGGGAGGGTTACCCTGGTGCCGAAGGACGGCAACGTCTGTCGCTCTTGCGATTTTGAAGACAGTATTCGTGTTCAAAATGGGGCAGCGAATGTCAACGACAAGCCAACCATGGCAACAAGTCAATTACCCACATTAGTCCTGGAACGACATACTCTTGGATGGACGACTTCTGGGGCTTTGTCAATCCGGACAGTGAGTGTTGTCGTGTGGACCCGGAGGGGGCTTACGTTCCGATTGAGACTGGAAATGAGACTTACACGACCCTGCGCTCTTCGGATGACACTTGTCTTGCTTCGTCCGAGACTGTACCGCCAGTGCCCGAAGAGCACTACATGTCGCTCTTCAGCATGTTTGCCACAGCTAGTGCTGGTACTTCGTGCTCGTACGGTGGGGGCTCCATTTACCGTGGTCAATTCAGTATCGACACAGACCCTGTCCCCGTTGTCAACGATTCGACGCCTGCAGTGAAGCTCAACAGCAGTGGTTACGGCAATGAGATCACGGCTTGGTCGTACATGGTGACGGGCACGGCAAACCCGACACAGCAGCGCTACATCGACTCGTACAAACAGAACCTTCGTGCAGCAGAGTGGATCAGCGAGAAGACTGGCGTCGACATCTGGGTGTACTGCCTGACGTACGTGTACTTCGAGCAGTATCTGACTGTGGTTGACGATGCATACAAGCTCATCGGTCTGGCATTGGCCGCCATCTTTGTGGTGACGACGCTGTACCTGGGCAGCATCTTCTACTCGCTGGTGATTGCACTGACGGCGACGAACATCGTCGTGTATGTGCTGGGTCTGATGCAGCCGCTGGACATCATGCTGAACGGTCTGTCGATCGTCAACTTGATCATCGCTGCAGGCATTGCGGTGGAGTTCTGCGGCCACTACGTGCGCTTCTTCGCCAAGGCTCGTGGCACGGGTGACGAGCGCGCACGGGACGCCCTTCGCCAAGTGCTGACGTCGGTGCTGTTCGGCATCACTATCACGAAAGTGATCGGTCTGAGTGTGCTGACGCTGGCGGACTCGCGCGTGTTCAAGAAGTACTACTTCCGCATGTACATGATGGTGGTGGTGTGCGGTGTCCTCAACGGTATGATGTTGCTAGTCCAGCATGTACGACGATGTTCGTCGCGGCAGCGCAATCACCAGCGAAATGTCCTATCAAAATAAAATATCTTCAAAGAAGAAGCCAAAAGGCGCTCAACATGAGCGACGAGGTGCCGCCGCTCGTGGCGATGGCTGTGCGGTACAGCGAGGGCGATGACGTCAAGACACCGTTCGGACCTGGGCGCGTTCGCCGCTGCAGCGACCGCCAGACGCACGTGGAAGTTTCGCTGGCGGGCGGCATCGTGCTGTACGCGCGGGTGGGGAGGGGGAGGGGTGTATCCTAATCAGTAGTATCACTTACTAAATGATTTTCTTTTCTGCTGTAGCGGGGCTGTCTGGTGCCGGAGCTGCGTATGCTGCAGTGTGGAGAGATCCCAAGATACACACACGTGCTGCTGCTGGGCCAACACACGGAACCGGGCCAGGTGCTCGATTATATGTGCGTGCTTCTAAAAGGAGTGATGGTATTTGGTCCTCCTTTTTCATGGAGACTCGTTTTTGTTGAAGCGTCCCGGATCAGAAATACAAAGTGCAGGTGAACGATAAAGGTGGACAACAAGAGCAGGAATCCAGGTTGTTGACGGTACGAACGCTGAAGAAATGAATGCTGGGGTCGTACAACGTTGTGATGGTGGCTGTGCATTGGATTAGAAAGAGGAGCTGCGACTCGCCAAGAAAACGCGGGTGCGCACGCAGTTCGGCTTGGGATCCATCACTGACTATAGGGGTTTCAACGATTCGTACGCGGTTGAATTGGACTGGGGCAGTGTCGGCTTTTTCCAGGCCAAAGATGTGGCCTGTGTCGACCTGCGCCTACTGGCAAAATTTCCCAAACCACTGTCCGCGGACAGGATTTATCAAGAGTTCCAGGGACGCATCACGCAGGATGACGCGCTGGTGCTGAGTTGCAAGGCGAGACAGACGTACAGACAGGTGCAGATTTTCTGTGAGCAACACGCTGAAGCGATTTCTTTTATCTCGACAAACGCATCCTATGGAGATCAGTACTCGAGAGCGCTAGCTTCGATGCTAGACCCCAGCTTCTCGGATGCAACGCAGCGATTAAAAACCGCCAGCGGTAATGAGCTCAAACGTTTGAAGGAGATGGCAGTTTCTGCCAAGAGGCTGCTCGAGAGTGACTTGTTGGAGGGTAAAGACACATCCGAGTTTATCGCAAAGGCAACAAATGTGCTGAGCCAGCTGAAAAATAGCGAAGAAGTTAAAAATCTTCACTCCAGCTTGCGGGAAAAGGCCAATGCAGAGTTGGCGTCGGTGAGGAACCGGTTACTCACACGAACAGGCAGCGCATCGTCTCCTTCAACATCACAGGAAGAGAAAAAGCTTGTTTTGTCAGAAGTTTTGCAAGTGCTGGAAACCAAAATACAAGCGGAGAAGCCTCGCTTGGATTCACTGAAGTCTTCGCTGCAGCGGCACACGTTGCAGTCAAAAGTACTGACGAAGATGCAACAACATGAGACCGATTTGCTTAAAGCCCAAGAAACAATTGCCCGTCTGGAAAGCATTGCCAGCAAAAAGATGGGGGTTAATTCGCTGGCTGATCTAGACCCCACTGCATTGGCACAGAAAGCTGAAGAGTTTCTGCCTAAGTTATCGAACAAAGCGGGTATTTTGGTTCAGGCATCGGAAAAATATTGGTTGCAAATGCAACAGACATCGGAAGGACAGACATTAATGAAGAAGGCCAAGACTTTGGTTGCCTCTGTGGATAACCCTGACGAGTTCTGTAGTAATGTGACTAAGGCTATCGGTGAAGTGAAGCTGGACAAGTTGGCCGAGTGGGGAAGTACGATGTCGAAGAATCGCGAAAAGAGACAAGCATTCGTGAACAGAATGAAAGACCACTGCTTGGATTTCTTCACGTCAGTGCTGCCAACTATAAAAATTGATACCATTTCGGGTGTTCAAGACGACATCACATATTCGATTTCAAAATTGGATTTGTCCCATTTTCGCGTGAAGAAAGAAAAAGTGAAGGTTCGAATGGGAACAGTGGTCGACGAGGAATTATTTACTGTTCATGCAACCCATTTAACCGCACTGCTGAAGCGCTTTGACTGGACTTTTGAGCAAAAGTACTTTCCTTATCTTCACGGTGGTGGTGTGGCAGATGCCGAGCTCAGTGGTGGCGTCATTTCGCTTGGTTTCAAGGCGGAGAGGAAAGTTGTGAACAGCGAAACTGGTGAGTTTAAGCCAATACTGGTTCTTAATTCGATGTCGATCGAGATTCGTCAGGAATTGAAACTCACAGTTCAAGGCAGCTGGTTCAGTGCTGTCTACAATATGCTAACATCACTTTTCGGCGAATTAATCCGGGAATATCTGGCAAAAACGATGGAATCAAAGTTGCTGAAGCACATGATCAAACTGCTTAATACACTGAACAAACAAATGGACGAATACTGGCCGTTAATATTTCAATTACTGGACATTCGCATGGAAGATCTGCCGACTGCAAGCCCATGGCGAGGTGCCAAGGAAGTTGAGATTCGCCCTCAAGAGCTTGAGTGCACATTTTTAGAACGCAACTCCGTGCCGTTTGCTTTCACGAAAGGTGTGTTGAACAAATATGTCGTGGTATCACGTGTTCTTGACGTTGATGCATCATCTGACGAGGCCGATGACAATCATGACTTCCATTTGACAAGCGACCTGAAAAGGGTCCCTGTGGGCAGTAGCGTCTTGGCGATCAATGGTCTGTGCTGCAGTAAGTTAACACTGGAGGAGCTAAAGGGCTTGTTGAACGTGCTGCCGCTTCCTTTTACGATGCGTTTCTCGCTACTTCCTGAAGACCCAGCTAAAAACCGGCAGCCAATCATGAAAGCACAACCGGAGGTTGTTAGCTTTACATTTAAGCAGGAAGGCCCTTTGGGGCTGAGACTTCGGGCCCGGCCCCTCGCATCCTGCGGCGTGATTGTCGTGGGATTTTCTGATCCCTCAAAGGTGGACGGCAAGAAGAGTGCAGCTGAGCTCAGCGGTAAAATTCGAGTTGGGCAATTGTTGATGAAGGTAAACGACGAGGACCTGCGTTTTAAGAGCTTGCCGGAAGTGCTGAATATTTTGCGCGACTTGAAGACTCGTCCTGTGAAGATGCAATTCGCGGCTAGCCCCGATGCCATCATTAAGCTGCGGGACTGGCCACCTATGATCGAGTTGGAGGACGCGTCTTCGTTCGCATGCGAAGAAGATGATCCACCGTCCGATGGGAGGAAGCATGTAGTGATATCGGCCTTTTCACGAGTTCCTTCTTTTGCTCATAGGACTCATGTGGTTGAAAAAGGTGACGTCTTGCTGCACGTCGATGGGATTCCGCTAACAGGACCAGCCTTCAAGAGCTTCGCGCAAATTATGGAGACCCTGCGAGTGATTGCGAGCAAGAAAGAGCCTATGCATGCCGTCTTTGTGGGTCGAGAGCATTACGTGGCGATCAGAAAACAGATCCAACATTATGGTCTTTTCGAACACAACAGCAGTGAGACCAATTCCTCAAAGAACAAGGATGTGAGGGATGACCGAAGCAAAGCATTGGCTGCCGAGGAGGACACAGTTCCTCGTGATGCGAGTGCTGCTTCCCCAACTGCCAACAACGGTGGAGACCTACTATCATCAGTTCCAACAAAGGATATTGTTTTCCCTAAAGCCCCGCTTGGAATTTTGTTTGGCAACTGGAAAGATGAAGCCATCTACATCCGTGCCTTCATCTCTAGTCCTGGGCCAGCAGAGAAAACCGGCATTTTGCGACCTGGACACGCGATACTGCAGGTGTGCGGGCATGCCGTCCCGCGTCAGGCCACACCAACAGCCATCGACGAGATGATCATGAAAATTACTGTTGAATCAAGAGCTCAACCTGGCATCGCCACAGACAACACCACTACGGACCCTACGGTAGAGTCCAGCAGCAACAAAAAAACAAAGTACACTCTGACGGTTAGAGATCTAGAGTTGGAGCAAGAATTGATGAAAGCAGACAGCCAAGTGAACTAAGACTTTAATGGCGAAACCGTTCATTTGAAGATGAGGCTTGAAGAGCTCTACACTGAAGGTACTGACCTCTCTGACAACTGGATGTTTGCCTTATGGAGTGCTCGACGGAGCAGCGCGGTAGTATCACCTTGAAAGTCATCCGGAATAGTTTCGTTGACTACCTGATCATCGTCTTCCTCCAAAGTCGGAGCGAGGGTCTTAGAGGTTGCACGCCGCAGCTTCATCTTAGCCTCAGCAGCCCATGTTGAGAGTCTGGATAGAGTCTGGAATGATACGTTCTCCTGGACTTGCTGCGTTTCCGTTTTCAGGGCATTTTCGGTCTTGTCATCGTCGTCGTCGTCGTCATCTACCACAAATGCCTCCGTCGCTAGTGACACAGATTTCATGGCCGCAGTTAGCGAGGCAAAGGACCCCTCGGCCTTGTCTTGGACCGCTGGTGAACCTAGTGGCATGAGGGTACTCTTGCGCTGCTCAATCCCCAGCAAGATTTTCTTATTGGACACTCCGCCGTAGAACTCCTCGAGAATGATGCCACGCTGGTGCGCGAGCATAACTTGTACGAATTCATCTTTGTCGATGACGTTATCATCGCCTGCTGCGCGATTGTAGAGTGCTAGCGCATCTCGACGGTCCATTGCTGGCTCCAGCACAGCCACTAGTTCGCAAAACTCGGTGAAGTCCAAGGTGCCATCGCCGTTTGTATCTACGATCGTGAACATGCTGTGAATATCCTGAATTTGATGCTCATACAGCACGAACCAGTAATTCATAATCTTTTCCAGCACCATGTCGATATCAAGCCCCCGGCGTTTGCTGCGCACCGTTGTCGAATCTCGTCCTTAAGTTGGCTTAGCGGTCCACCGGGCTCGCTTTTTGTGAAAGAAAATGCCAGGTCGATTGCTTGGCACACGAGCTCATACTTGACAGTCACAGATTTTGAGCTCAGGAAGATGCCGTCGCCGAAAAATGTCTTGAGGTTTTGAGCAATGGCCACAGCTTGCTTTCTTCCCTTCTTGTAGACACCCGCTAAAGATCATCACGGTCGTTAGTAAATATTACGCTTGTCGTTGGGCAGTAACTCATACCATTAAATATGATCACAACCACCAGCAAGAAAAAGTCAACGCCTTGCACGGAACAAGCATGCGATTCCGGATCCAGCGAACCGGTAAGAAGTCCGAAAGTTCGCACTCGTGCGCTTTCCTAGCTCACTCGTGTCAGCGCCGCTGCTTTGATAGTGAATGTATAACATCACTTACCCGAGCGTTCTTACGGATTGCCGCATCCAAGAAAACGAGTTGGCTGACAGCGAGGTCTTTGAGCCCGTAGTGTAAGACGTACATTTCCATGATGAACTGTGCCAAATTCGATCGGGGCTTGCCGGAGGTATCGTCCTGGACGTCCTGGAACATCTTGGCTTGGTAGTATCCGACGATGATGCTGTGAAGCTCGTTCAAGGTGAGCGGTTTTCGTTTGAGTAAAATCTTACGAACTTTCGACGGTGCGATCCTGGCTTGGTCGATGATGTTAGCAATACCGAAGCCAAACTTGTTCTTGACTCGGTTTTTCAAAATGAGGTCTTCTTCACTGTCAGCAGCAGCCAACGGGCGACGTTTCCTGTTTGCACTTTCGTTGCTTTTACGACGCTCGTCGCTATCGCCCTCGGTTTGAACGCATTTGTCGTCAGTTGACGCGTCGGCATTTTCTAGTTGAGTTCGAATTTCTTGGAGTTCCTGCTCGTGTCGTTGCACCGTTTCTTGGGCTTCGTTGATCAGTGCGTTAGTTTTCCACCGCAGTTCCGTCACTAGTTTTTCGGCCTCGTCTAGCTTTTCCTCCAAGCTCTTTGTGCTATTCTTCTCACGCGCCAACTCGTCCACGACGTCGCTAACAGTCTCCAGCACCTTGCGGTCGTGGTCACACAAAACTCGCCTCCCTCGGTGTTGTCGCTCTCGTCACGTTCTTCGCTATTTCCCTTAACGACGCTCATGATCAGTGCTTGGAAACGGGTAATACGTGCAGCGGACCGCTCCAGGATCATGTTTTGTTGTGCATTCGATTTCAAAAGAACCTGAGACTGAATTTGCCTAACCAAAAGACAACAGTTAAGGACGAAGTGTCCATCATTACAATATTTTTCACGTACTTGGTGATCTCCTTGATCTCATCTTGAAGCAGATTTTGCAGGAGTTTGTCCTTTCAGCTGGGTCCATTTGGTCAGCAATGGACAGCAGCGATGCTGCAGATACTTGTGCGTGCAACGATTCGATGGCTCCTAAGACAATCTGCTCCTTCTGGTCGTCGCTAACGTGCTGGAAATGTTGCAGTACTCCTTGGAGCTTGCTGTTTAAGTCTTTCTCGTTAGCTTTCCTGGTGTTGATATGATTCAGACGACTGACGTGATACTGCTGCTGCAACCCTTTGAGTTGTTCAATTCGAGCCTTCTCTTCGTCAATGCGCTGCTGGTATATTGTCTGTTGTCTCTTCATTTCTACAGTGCATCGATGAAAACGATCCCCCATACAGTGCATACTGGCTAAGAGTTCTCACCTTGTTCGAGGTCTTGCTTTTGATGGCGAAACATCTCGTGCTGCTCGTAGAATGCCGTGAGTCGAGTGAACAGTTCGACGGCTTCCATGTCTTTGCTGAAGACGAGTGAGGCGTCATGGTTCGTGTAAATCGCGGCTCCCAAATCACTGCCAAACAACACACAGCTCAGTCGCGCATACGCCAAGTTTTGTTTTTCCTCGACACCGTAGCAACAAACATACTTGCAAATTTGACGCAAAATGGTTTCGTGCCTTGCAAACACGCCCGTCGCCTTGCACAAGCAGTGGAATGCAATTGCAGTCTGCAAGCGGTTGGGTGCTGGCTTGCCCTGCGTCAGTACTCGGCTCTCTTTGAACAGCATATCGCAGTAGAGTGCGTAGGAGGAAAAGTTTTGAGACTCTTGCGAGAGTGACTGCAGCCACCTCGTGATCTTGACCACGTCGGTCTGATTCAGTATCGCTCGTCTGGGAGACATCAATACCCCAGACGGAGGCATTAAAGCTGTGAATGGAATTACTGCATCTGTTGGTATTTCCCCCACGGGCGACGCAGCTCGGCGAGGCAGCAATTCCAGCGGGGTCATTTTGCTCACCCGAGGCGAGGCAGGAAGCTTCCGTTTGATGGATGGGCTGCAGCCAAGTGTTGGTGAACAGCTAGGGGCGGTCGGAGGAGCAAATGCCGCTGCCCGTGGACTTCCGCAATGTTTCGATGGACTTGGTAAGGGACTCGAAACCCCAAGCAGTTCTGCCACCCGAAGTACCGACTTGTCCCTGGCGACCCGGTCAGGCTCGTCTTCGGCGAGAGCATTGTCGGCGTCCACGTAGTGAGGAAACAGGAGATGCTGCGTACTGGGGCTGCCTGGTTGGGCTGTAGGCATGCCTTGGCTACTGGTATCAAGATACTACGAGTATTTTCGTTTTTGATGGAAAATGAAACTCTCATTGATTTTCGCTGCAGCTGTGCCCACTCGACTACTACAGCAGTGTGGAACGACATCAAACGCAAGCCATTGTGTTTCGTTGCTTAGTGTAGCATGGCCCAGTCGTGGTTTGCGGCAGTCGTCGAATTGGTCGCAGTAGGCTCGGACTCGCCCTTCTCGAGGTCAGTGCTGGTGGGCACTTTCAGCGTATCCCTCTTTGTGACGGTCAAGAAGACGACTAGCACGGCGATCACTGCCAAGAAGATCATGCTCGTTACAGTTGTGCCCAGATTGAGGCCGGCCTTCCAGCCCGAGGGGAGCGATTCTGTCGCGCTACCAGAAGACGAACCTGCCGACGCTGCTGACCCAGATCCGGATCCAGTGTCCACCGAGTCGGCAGGGTTTTGCGACATCAAGTCTCCAAGCGAAGCCCCCAGGGGTCGAGTGAGCACATACACGACCCAGAAGGCGAGCACCCCGTTAATCACCTTGAACCACCACAGCAAACTCACCAGTACGATGCAACCCGCAAACAGCAAGAACGAGTTGCCGTAACCAACGTTGAGCTTCTCAGCAATGAGATCGCCCGCAGACGTGCCCAGAGCGAAGGTGACGAGAACGGCGAGCCAGTACCAGGACTCACGACGGCGCGTGAAGATGCTGTGGATCGACAAATTCTTCTCCACTTTGTACCACGAGACGAAGACTACCGCCAACAAGACGAGGAAGATGGTCGTCGTGACCTCGAGCGGGACCCCGAGGTTGTCAGTCAAGTTGTCGCTCAACAGAGTGCCGACGGTGCTGATGGCGACGATGACGAACCAGTACACGGGGGCGAAGTAAAAGTCGAGTTTCATTTGGATCGCCAGTGCGACGAGCAGGATGGCGAGCATGATGACGGACGTTGCGCTGAGGCCGAGCCCAATGTTTCCGTTGAGGAAATCCGCAAAGTCTCGCCCACGGTCGTGGCGAGGACCTTGATGATCCAGAAGAAAACGGTGACCTGCGGCACCTTGACGCCGACTTGTTCGTTCAAAAGGTCATCGTGGGTGAAGGCGGAGGAAGCAATGGAAGAGTACTTGGTGCCGACAGAGTGAATTGGTAAGTGAGTGCAGCTCTGAAAGCTCTAAAAGCGGCGCCAGCAACAAACAAGACGTTGTGCTCGAAGGGAGCCGGGCAGATTGCTTCACGTATTATACAACACGACAGACGATCGGTATTACCACTTGAGTGCGTCCAGGAAAACCAATCGCAAGAGTTTTGAGCCGGGCGTTTTGAGAGCGCAGCGTAGATTTCTGGGTATATATCTAGTCTCCTGTGTTTATCGAGCGCATTACATTATGGTTGCTAAAGTCTGTGTCACACGTATGTTCGCGAGCATGCTCTGCCGAAGGTGATGCAGCTCGTACACTTCAACTCAAGCAATCGCCCGCACAGCAAAAAGAAGCAATGTGTTTCCTTTTGAAGGTATTGTTTCTTCTTACTCTAAATCGCGTTTCGTTTTCATGACTTTTTTTTCCTCCACCGATAGTGCAGGCAATTCCATGCGGGTTTCGCCGTCTTGTATTTAACCATCGCCTGGCCGTGGCATGGTTACCGCTTCCATTTTAGCCAGATATTTCACTGCTTGCGATTCTACTGGTGATGGTGTTCCCCACTCGTCCATTCGTAGTCTGCAGGTTTTTGTCCGGTGTATATCTGTTTCACTTCGGGCAGTCCATAAGCTCCTAAAGTCTTTGCAGGCTCTGTTGGTTCTGTAACGAACTCTTGAGGTCCTCCCGTTCCTGGAGTAGCCGCTGGCTCGTGTGCTGACCCTGCGTTGGATCCGATGGGCCGTCCGTCACTAACTTCAACACCGTTAACAACTACTGGCCGACAGAGAACCAACTGGGCTCCTGCGCCGGTGCGTGCCCTGGCCGACACTGCCACCTATTTATTATCCTTTCTCGACAACAACTTTCCTGCCTGCTCTCAACCTTGCAGCCCCTGGCACCTCGCGAAGCGAATTCCTGCACGCCTGTCCTTACCACTTGGAACACACTGGCCCCTTTCATCGCAGTGCGGAGACTCGAAGACACACTGGCCCCCTCCCGTTCGTTCGGTCCACGCTAGCACCGTTCTGCACAGCCACCGCTGGCATCAACAACACCAACCGTCCTTCCTGCCTGCACGTCACCTTGCAGTCCTTGACAGTATCAATTGCCGCAACACCGGTCACGGGTCGGTCGACTGTTCCCGCTTCAGCGTCCACCGTCGAGACTACCACCGTCGTTCACTGTTGGCTTCCAACTGCTGCTTCCGTCTGACGTCCACCGTTGTCACCACCGTCGACGTCCACCGAGTCCTCACATCCGATGTCCACCGTCAACTGCCTGCTTGCTGTCGTCGGTTGCCGCACTTCTGTCGCCACCTTCTGCTGCTTGCCTTTGTCGCTGCCGATTCGAGACTACTTGCTCACGTTGCTGCGCATTCGACACTTGTTCTCGTTGTTGATGGTGAGAGCGGCGAGGGCAAGGTGTAACCAAGGCACTGCACCTCGTCGCGGAGCCACGCGTGGATAGCGTGTATGCAGGTGCGATGGAACCGCGACAGCGTTCAAGATGCTGTGGTTGCTGTGAAGCAGCAACTGCAACGGGAACGGCAACCACGAAGCGCGTGGGTGCAAAAGGATGCGTCAGAGGACGCGCTCTATAGGTGAGCTAGAGGTAGACAAGTCGAACTAGACCTCACTCTGCATTTCAATCTCTCACTTCCGAAAATACACACTGCTCATCAAGTCGACTACAGTCTTCCTTCCGTTGCGCACTCCAGTTCCAAGTGGTTATGAGCCCAATGCTGGGGCCAGACGACATCCTGAAAGATGGAAATTATTTCCATTGGGAATTTAATGCAAGAATGGCGTTGGCGAGGAAGGACCTGCTGCTTCACGTCACATTGAAGTCGGACGAAGTGATGCCCGGTATCGACCGTACCTCCGTGGCGTGGACCACGGCTGACATGAAAGCGTTTGCTATCCTGACTCGGCTGCTGAGCCCAGTTTACCAGGCGATGGTGCGCGAAGCGACATCCGCGCGACATGCATGGGAAATACTGGAGTCGTTCTTTGTGCGACGAAGTCTGCACAACCGCATCCAGCTACGTCGCCAACTACACGAGTTCAAGATTGTGCCGGGTAGCAGCTTACTCGACCATTTATTGAATTTCGACACGTTGTGCATGAATATTGCTGCTGTTGGTGATCCCCTCCCCGAGGACGAGAAGTTAGTCATACTACTGGGAAGTCTCTCGTCCGAGTACGACTCGATGGTAAAAATCATAGAGAACAGCGCAGGTGTTGATCTCCTTGGTGCGAAGGAGATGCTTCGCCGAGAATACGAAAGAGCTCACACAAGAAGTGAGGCTGAGGTTGCGCTGAAGGCTGAATACAACCATGGACGTGGGCATCTCCGAGGAGATCGCTCTAAACGGCGTACAGGACGTGGTGGGTTCACGCGTCATGCTGGACGCGGAAGTTTTGTTGGGAAGTGCTTCAACTGCGGTCGTGTCGGGCACAAGAAGGTGAACTGTCCCGACATCAGCTCACGAGATAGCGCTAGTGCTGGAGAGTTTGTATTCTCGGCCAGTGCGGAGAATTCGGGAGGATGGCTGCTGGATAGTGGCGCAAGCAGCCACATGACATTTTGTGCTGCGGACTTTGAATCGTATCGGGCGCTGAAAGCGCCGATCGATATTGGCATAGCAAATGGCCAGAAGATGACAGCGGTCGGCGTAGGCAATGTGCGATTGCAGCTGGCCAATGGCGCTCAAGTTGTTATGCAAGACGTACTGCTGGTTCCTTCTCTCGATCGGAGGCTGATTTCAGTATCGGCAATGGGCTCGAAGAATGTCGAGGCGCGCTTTCGAGAGATAGCTGCAAGCTTTTGGTGCAGATGGCACGCTGGTGACGGAGATACAGCGTCAGGGAAAGCTTTTCGTTTTGACGGGCAGTGCAGGAATCGCAGCAGATCTGCCGCAGGAACAGGCAAATTTGAGCACGGCAGAAGGTGATGCTTCATTATGGCACGCACGCCTAGGACATCCTCCAAGCCGCAGAATGAAAGAGATTGTTGCGTCGAGTTTGGATTTGCCACGACAGCTGACAATCAAGAGCGACATCGACGACGATGAAGTCTGTTCGGGATGCATGAAGGGAAAACTGTCGGTGACGAAGTTTCCCAAGTCTGCAAAGTCCAGTGTGAAGACACAACGCGTGCTCGCTTTGGTTCATAGTGATGTCATGGGACCAATGAACGTGAAGACTGCAGGGGAGCACGGTATGTGCTCACCTTTATCGATGACTATTCTCGATATACCATGGTGTACTTCTTGAAGGCCAAGTCCGAAGTTATGGACAAGTTCAAGCTGTACAAGACATTCGCAGAGAATCAGTTTGGACGGAGCGTCCAATGCATTCGAACTGACAACGGCGGGGAGTATGTGAACCACAACTTTGCGAAGTTTTGCCAGGCTCATGGAATCATGCACCAGACGACTACCCCGTACTCTCCGCAGCAGAACGGGGTTGCAGAGAGAATGAACCGTACCATCATGGAGATGGCAAGGTCGATGATATACCACAAAAATGTCGACAAACGCTGGTGGGGAGAGGCCGTCAGTACAGCGGTGTACATCATCAACCGAATTCCGAACCACCTGGGTCAAGGTACTTCGCCGCATGAGATCGTCTGGGGAGCAAGCCTGAGCTTGGGCACCTCAGAGTATTTGGTGCTCGAGGTTTTGCCCACATCGACAAGTCTAAACGCAGAAAACTGGATGCGAAAGCATTTGAGTGCATCTTCTTGGGGTACTCGGAAACGTCCAAGGCTTACCGGGTGTGGAATATCACGACGGACAAGCTCGTGATAAGTAGAAGTGTTCGTCTAGACGAATCCGACGCTACTCGCTATTTGCAAGTCGTTGCACACGATGGTGACTCTGGTATCACTGCCAGTGATGAAGGTGATAATGATCTCACCGATGCCATCGACCCCTTGGCGCCCGTGGCACCATCAGCAGAATCCATGGATACGGACGAAGACATGCTGGAGACTCCGCCTGTGGACGAGCAAATGGGGAGGATGACAATACAGCACATCGGCTGGCGCTTGAGCACGTTTCAGAACCACCGCTACTGGAAGATGCTGCTGATAACGAGGTTTTGCCCGTCGACAGCGGAAATCAATTGGTGGTAAGACCTGTTCGCAGGGAATTACGGTCGGCCATGCAAATTCAACGTGAACCATTTGGTATTGTCGACAGTGACCGAACTGTTTTCTCGTCTGCTCCACGCCGTGCTCTCCCGCTTGGTCGCCATGGAAATCAATTGCTCACACTACCAGGTATTCCAGACGCATGTGACAGCTCAGAGTCTGTCGTTGAAAGTGGGCAAGGCGAAGTGCGAACTCAAGGCTCGAGTAATACTGGCCGTCGTGACAGCAAACGTCAGCGTACTTTCAGCGATGAACAAGCCAATCTGTCTGCAGAAGTACCCAGAAGCATTCATGAAGCCATGAATTCTGATGACGCAGAACGTTGGAAGCAAGCGATGAAACAGGAACTTGACACCTTGGAGAAGAATAACACCTGGACCTACGTCACGCCAGGAGATGCCAAAGTCATTGGATCGAAGTGGGTGTTCGCTTTAAAAAGGAACGAAAAGGGCGAAATCACTCGCTACAAGGCCCGACTTGTTGCACTTGGCTGCCACCAGAAGTTCGGTATCGACTACGACGAGACATATGCTCCGGTCATTAACATGAACTCTGTTCGTGTCTTCCTCAATCGGAATCTGACACTGAAGCACAAGGTGGAGCTTGTCGACGCAGATGCGGCATTCACACAGGGCTATATGACGGAGAGAGTACTGATGAAGCCTCCACCCGGAATTGCTGCGCCACAAGACATGGTATGTTTGCTTCTTCGAAGTCTTTATGGGCTTAAGCAGGCAGCGGCAATATGGTACCAGACGTTGACGAAGGTGCTCACGCAAATGGGCTTTAGAGCCTGTGGATCCGATGCATGCGTGTTCGTGAAAGTCGTCGGGGATTCGTCAGTCTACATTGGAGTGTACGTGGACGATATGCTCATCGGTGCCAAACATCAAACTGAAATTGATGCTGTCAAGAAGGATCTTGCGAGCCACTTCAAAATCAAAGAACTTGGGCCGCTCACGTACGTTCTTGGAGTAAGAGTGGGTTATTTTCCTTCCCAAGGGCACATGGTTCTCTCCCAGCAATCAACAATCGATCGGATGGTCGAGAAATACAACCAGCGTGACGCACGAGGCACATACAATCCGTGTTCTCCCGGTGAACTTCTTGTGAAACAAGCTACGACTCCAAATCAGCAAGCTGAGATGCAGAAACGACCGTATCGTTCACTGATTGGGTCGCTTTTGTATGTCGCAATGGCAACTCGACCCGATATCGCATTTGCGGTGGGTCGATTGAGCCGATTTGTCGAGTCTCCTGGCGAAATTCACTGGAAGGCTGCCGTACGAGTGCTAAGATACTTGAAGCAGACCTCAAGTGTTGGCCTGAACTACAAGGTTGCACTAAACGGTGATCATCCAGTCGCTTTTAGCGATGCAGATTGGGCCGGCGACATGGGCGAGCGAAAATCTGTTTCGGGCGTGATGATTGTGATGAACGGAGCACCGGTGATATACAAGTCACGGCTGCAACGAACTGTCGCGCTGAGCTCAGCAGAGGCCGAGTATATGGCTCTTTCACTCTGCGTACAAGAAGTTTTGTGGGTACGCAGTCTCCTACGTGAAATGGGTCACCACATGCACGAGTCAACTGTTGTTCACGAGGATAACCAGAGCACGATCGCGATTGCAAGTAATGGAGGGTATCAGTCGCGCGCCAAGCATATTGACGTGAGGCACCATTTCATCAGAGATCACGTAGCACGTGGTACGATTCGACTTCAGTATCTACCGACACGACTACAACTCGCGGATTACCTCACGAAAGGATTGCCCACCAAAGTGTTTACCACGCTGGTCACGAAGAGTGGCGTCCACGACGAGTTGAGGGGAGTGTTGATGGTGAGAGCGGCGAGGGCAAGGTGTAACCAAGGCACTGCACCTCGTCGCGGAGCCACGCGTGGATAGCGTGTATGCAGGTGCGATGGAACCGCGACAGCGTTCAAGATGCTGTGGTTGCTGTGAAGCAGCAACTGCAACGGGAACGGCAACCACGAAGCGCGTGGGTGCAAAAGGATGCGTCAGAGGACGCGCTCTATAGGTGAGCTAGAGGTAGACAAGTCGAACTAGACCTCACTCTGCATTTCAATCTCTCACTTCCGAAAATACACACTGCTCATCAAGTCGACTACAGTCTTCCTTCCGTTGCGCACTTCAGTTCCAAGTCTCGTCGCTGCCGATTCGAGACTGCCTGCTCTCGTCGCTCAAACCCAACGTGACCTTTACCATCGGTCGCCCCCAAGTCGCAACCGCCCAACAATTATTGATTGTCGTTCAGACGCACCTCGGCGTCGCTGCCGCCAGGTCTATTACAGATCCATCGCCATCATTATTCTGTGGCACACGTGCGCACATTGACCTTTGACTCTGGTTGCTGGGCTACCAGTCCAAGCATTGAAGACTGCTCGTACGTGATGAATACCTCCAGCGTAAATAATCGCAACTGGATCTTCTTCTGAATGGGTTTTCACTCCTGAAAACCACCAAGTTTCTTGATCTCCCTAGCAGTCTACCGTATTCGTCACAGTATTCGTATAGCTTCAGCATGCTATGGTAGCTAGCGTCCAATGCACTGGCAAGAAAAGCCGGCGTGCTGTTTAGGGCTTTCCGTGCTGCTTGCTCTAGCTTTCACTAGTTGGCCTTTGTAGTCCAGCCATTTGCTCATCCAGTTTTCGCATGCTATGTTTTTAACTTCTAACCATCATGGGCCTTTTGGTTCTTTCAGGCCAGCCATCGTGTCATAGATTCACCACTTTGTCGTCTAGTTCGTAAATAATCCTTTGCGGCCCCATTACTGAAACATGTAGTCTCCTTTGCTGTGGTAGTGAACGGCGACAACGATAGGATCAACCGTTTTGCACCAGCGCCGTCTCTCACCACAAGCTTTTCTATCCGAGCGACTGCACTGCAGCAGCACGCATCAAAAGCAACGCGAATTTCGTACCAGTCCGAGCGTCAGAAGCAATATCAAAATGCTATCGGCAATGGGCCACGAGAGCATGGAGCAGCTGGTTCACCACAGTCAAAACTTCATCAACGCTGGCTGAAGTGGTACCTCGTACCACATGGGTGAAAAGTTTCTGATACATCTAGCATTTCTTGCATCTCTTGCATCTCTTGAGGCGATGAACCTGCTGCAAGGCAAGAGCAACCAGTACCTGCGCGAGGCCATCCTCGAGGGTAGCGTGGAGAAGGCGCGGCGCTACCTGACACTGAAGATCGGCAAGGCGGACGTGGGGGCGCTGACCGAGAGCGGGGCTTCTCCATGCTGCACTGCGCCTGCCTCGTGGGCAATACGCAGATCGCTATGATGCTGCTGCAGTACGGGGCCGACGTGCTGGCGCTCACGGACGTAGGGATTCGTCATCTTAACGCTAACCCACCGCCCAACTCAGTTGTGTCTGTCTCTCTGTCTCTCTGTCCTGCAGGACGGCTACACGGCGCTGGACCTGGCCATTTGGAGGGGTCATCTGCAGATCATTGAGCTCTTGCGCTCGCAGGGCTGCGTCGCCCCCATGAAAGGTAAACAGGACGAGGAACATTGTTTTCTTTTCTTCTTACCAATTGGTGGCTATGCAGAGCCCGAAAGCCTGAATGGCAAGAAGATTTCCCACTTGGGCCGCACCGCGACGGTGGTCTTCTTCGAGCCGAGCACTAGCATCCGCACCAGCAGCCTACGCGGTCTTTACTACGAAGACAAGGACGAAGCGAAACTGGTGAACCTATGGGCCGGAACTGACTACAAGATCACGGGGTCCAACCCGTACTACGAGGAGCTCCGCAAGTACGACTACCAGTACGCGGAGATCCCCGTGACGCTCCCTGAAGACTATGACGCCATGTTGCAAGGGGCGCTGCAGGGGGCAGCCTTCTTCGACAACGACAGCGACAGCGAGAGTGACAACGAGATTGAGGAGATTGTGGAAGTTCGCGTCCCTCCTGGCCCGTTGGGTGTACTTCTTGACAGCGGCATCCAGGAGTGCGCTGTCGTTCATGGGTTTACCAACCTGCCGAGCGGTGAGAAGGGTCCCATTGAACTGCACGGCGACGTGTATCCGGGCATGTACATAATGAGCATCAACGAGACCAACGCGTCACTAATGTCACTACAGCAAGTCACGCAGCTGCTCGGCAAGCTCGCGCGCAAGGAGAAGCTCATTCGCTTCGCTGTCTTCCGGCCTGGTTCGCCTCGCAACCGCAGCATGACGGACACCGCTTCGGATCTCTCCAACCAGAGGACATCCGTCACATCGACTGCGTCTCTGCCCCCGCCAGTGCCAGTCACCGCGAAACCATCACCAGTGCCAACGCGTTCCAGTTTTTCGTCACGCTTTGCCAATTTGGCGGCAGCCGTGATGGACAAGAAGCCGCTCACGCCGCGCTCCAGCTTGACCCCTCTGATATTTCTAAGGTTGCCGAGTGCGACCACTGCAGCATGCCTGCAACTGCGCATAGCTCCGAGGATTGTCCGTACAAGTAAAGTCGGCGTATAACTCGCAATCGTGGTTTTGTATTTCGTGAGACGCAAAACTATCTGCTGCCTCTACTTGTGTTTCACAGGGGTTCTAAATAATACGATGAGTGCCTGCACGGGTCTAGAGCACCATGTACAGCGTGCCCCGATATACGTCAGGCCCCGGCAGCGTCCACGACGCGAGCGCGCAGTTCTGGTTGAAGTAGTATTGCTTGCCGGTCGTTTGTGAAATCACCGACTGCCATCCGTAGCCGGTACCGTCAGGGCTCTCGCCAACGTCCTCGAAGGTCGAGTCTGGAAGGTAGTCCACAAAGCTGCCGTCGCCCATAGCCAACGAAAGATTGAACAAACTTGCACGGGGCCCGCCGCTCTGCTTCAGATGCTGCTGTGCCCGTCGCGCCGCGGGTGCTGCTTGCCGATCGAGCAGGCTGATGAAGTTGGCTGCAATCTTGGCAGCTCGCTCAGCGTTAGCCTTCGTTTCAAAACTTGTCAATGCTGCCATGGCTGTCTGGGTACTGGCTGGGGCCTCTGTCTCCTTCATTTCATTGCGCAGATCGCGCAGGTTCGCCGAAATCCGGTTCATTCGATCCAGATGCACCTGCAAGTCTTCCAATTTAATCGTTTCCTCTTCGGGCGCTGGTGCTTGGGTCGACGCTGGCGATGAATCTAGGGCTGCTGGTGTTGGCGGCGGTGCCGGTCGCTTAGATTTGGCGTTGGCCATACTGTCGGTGAGAACGTCCCTAACTTTTGGTGGCGGGGGCGGGGCACCACTCGGTCTTGGAGCAGGAGGGCGGCGCTCCCGACTTTTCGGCCCCCAGAGCCAAGAACCATCCGCTTTGCCACCTTGCGCACTACCATTGGGACCTCAACGTCCTCGGTTTGGATGCTACGTTGCGGAACGGCATCCGCGTGCTCCGGCCGAATCTCCTCTACTACCAGCTCTTCTGCCTCAGCGCTGCGACGCGGGACGATACCGGCATTCTCCGGGTGAACTTCTTCCACAACCAGCTCCTCTGTTTCCATACTGCTGCTCAAACTGCGACGCACGACAGTGCGCATGTTCTCGGGCGTCACTTCCTCCACGATAAACTCCTCGACCTGCACTGACACTGGGATCGAACCTGATCGACTGCCAAACGAAGTCTCCACGACCTTGGAATTCTCGTCCAAGGTGAGAAAACTGGCTGAATCCGAGTCGTCCGATATCGCATCCAAGTTCGCATTCTCTTCCTCCGTAAGGAAACTGGCGACCTCCACCTTGTGCACCGTTGGCGCGTCCATATCAACTGTCACCACCTCCAGTTTGGGGCCTTCGGTATTGAGGAAGTTGCCAGCGTCTTGCTCACCTACAATTTCCTCCTCTTCAGAGTCGCTGTATTCTGCCAGTTCGGCTGCCTCGGCTTCGTAGTCCCGGTCAGTCCGCGTCGCCTGCTGCGTAAACGTTTCCTTGTACTTACCCACCCCAAGGTCTAGTTCTACGGGGTCGGCGCAAGAATGCTGTCCCCCACCATTTGCGGCTGGAGCTCTTCTACGTCCAAGTGTTCATCTTCGTCTCCAGGCGACGAGGGAGATGTCGAAGCCTTCGATAAGCGTTCGCCCTTGCCCATGGAAGAGGACATTGGCCGGAAGTGGAACATGTTTGGTACCTGTTTGCGTGGCTGCGAGGCTGTAGATCCATTGCCGCTTCCTCTGTTTCCATCGTCATTTGATGTGGACGAGTCCAAGGAACTTGTGCCTGCCGTCGAGTCTGACAGAAAGCTCCGTCGAGCTTCATCCGACGGCTTGCCGGCTGACACGCGGGAACGATTCAAAAATGACCCGTTGGAAGCCATGGAGCTGCGAAGACTGCCATCAGAACTCACGCGCGATATGTCGCTCCGCCGTGCGGACGAAGCGCGGCGCGGTAGCTCTCGACTCTGCATTTTGCTGCTACATTTGACGCAAATGCGCGTCTTGCGTTTGCCCCTGGGGCGGTGAGATCGCTTGACCGTTGTTGCGCTGTCACAAGCTGGTGCACACTGCACTGACTGCAAATCACGTCGCCGCAGGCTGCGCAGTTATATTTCTTGCGCACCAGGGAGAAGCTGCGAGTGCAGACTACGCAGCACACGCGGCGGCTGAGCGGGACCATGTCTCTGGGGTTGGCGTATACCAGCATGTCGAGTCGGCGCTGGTTGATGTGGTCGCGGATGCAGGCGGGCCGCATGCCCGCGGTGTCCACCATCTTGTGCACGAGCCACGCAGGCAGTCGGTCGCCCAAATCATTGATCATCATGGTCGCGAGCTCCATGCTGCCCGGCGCGCGCTCGCTCCAGGTTTGCAACGTCAACGTCTTGGCACGCACAAACAGGTGTTTGGTTTCGTGCGCTGGCAGTACGTCTAAGTCCACGCTTTTGCTGAGTCGGTAGCCCACGCGGCGGCCGTCTGCGTCTCGGAATGAGTCCACAAGCTCTACGTAGACGTAGTCCCGGTGCTTGGCCACGGACGGCGCCTGCGACCGCACACAATGCCACTTGACGCACGCGAAGCGGTCCTCGGGGTGCGCGGCACGAGCGTGTAGAGCACTTGTCCGTCCAGGAACTCGCTCGGGTTGACTGCGTTCTCGTGGTCGACAAAGTCGGCAGTGGTCTCCGTGATCAGCAGGTCGCTGAGCTCTCCGAAAGTGGCGCTGACGTTGCAGCTGCCTCGCACGGCCGCCTCCAGCAGCGCGTCGTCGGGTCCGCTCCGGGCTCGGTGAATGGCCACGCCCTCCCTCGTCTTGCTGGGGGTCCACCGCACTCGCCCGAAGCCTAGACTGAGGTTGTACGCGTCGTCCACGGACCTGTCGATGAAGTGCACGAGCGCGTCGAGCCGGTCGCACGAGAGCTCGGGCAGCGACTGGCTGAAGTCGCTGGTCATGGACGACGCGCTGTCGTCCCGCAGCGAGGACGGCGACGTAGCCGACGAGGATCTGGCCGACGGAGAGGGCCGCTCCGCCCATGAGGACAGAAGCGAAGGCCCCCGAGCGCCGCCCCCGCCCGACGACGAGCTTCGGGGCGAGTGCAGACTCTTGCCGGGGCGGTAGCGCGGCGTCGGGTGCTGGCGCTGGGTCTGCGGGGGCTCCTGCGGCTGCGGCATGTCGAACGGGTCGTCCTCGCTGTCGTGGTCGCGGTCCAGGTACGGCGAGCGGCTGCGGTCGGCCACGGTCTGTCGCCGGCGCCGGTGCAGGTTGAGCTTGGCGGCCGACAGCGCCGCGCTGAACGTCTCGGAGGCCGCGGCGCTGAGCGCCGACACGGCCGAGGGCGCCGAGCCCACCATGGGCCCCGCGGACGCCCGCGGCGACGAGATGAAGGGCGAGTACTCGGTGGCCAACGTGCCGGGCATCGCCGCGCTCTGTTGGGAACTGCCGCCGAGGGCGGGAGCGAGGCGGCGACGAGGTTATGGACAACGGCTGGCCTGTCTGACCCGAAACCATACGACCGCAGTGACTTTTGCACTGACTGTGCGAGTCGGCTCGGTCTCTATGGACGTCGCCATTGCCTCGCACGAAATTGCCGCGCCCATCGCGTTGGAACGGCGGCGGGCGCGCTGGAGCGGGCGAGCGTGTGTCGCTGGCGCAGACAGACAGAGACGCTGGGCGGGGCGTGGCGGCCGAGCCCCGGCAGCTTGTTCACCTCCTGGCGGGTGCCGCCGAAACAGACGCTCGCGGGCGTGTTTGTGGGCGACTGCCGTCGAGGTCGAGATCTACAGCACGCTGCACTAGTGTGCTAGTATTACGCCGCCATGAATCTCGATAACGAGATTGGGCTCGACCTGCTTGGATTGGAGGCGTTTTGCACTCGTGTCTTAGCACGACTGCCTCAAAGGCCTTTACAGCGCCTGGCGCCTCTGGTCAGTACGATAGCAGGCCGAAGGACGGACCATCGTCGCTCTCTCTGCACGCTGTGGGGCACCTATTACTGCAGCACGCCGATCAGCATGACCATCGAGCCTGCAACGCCAGGAGGGGCGTCGAACGCGCGTGCCTTCAAGTAGAAACTGCTGAAACACCCTAGTCCACGTGGAAGCTCCGCGGTGGCCTGGGGCGCATGCCGCTCCAGGCTTATTAGCAACGACTCGTTGCAGCGGCGGCCAGTACGAGCTAGTAGTAGAGTACTAGCCTGGAGGTTCAAGACTTGTCTTGACGTACGACTAAAGGAAGGTGCAACGTCTCGACACGACGACATACAGGCCTGGCTTTGTACTACGAAAACAGTCCTTTGATTTAGAAAGTAGACAGCTGCAACTTCCAAACGCAAAATGACGCAGCAAGTCGTGGTGGAAGGAGGGCGCTGCTACTCGCTGTCCGAGACGCTGCAGGCCGCCGAGCTGGCCCCGATCTTCGAGGACGCGTGGACGGCATCGCGGGTGTGGGAGGCCAGCCGCTTCCTGGCCGAGCGCCTGATCTCGCTGGCCAGGAAGCAGCCTCCGCACTTCGCCGTGCAGGCGGGCGCGGCCGTGCTGGAGCTGGGCAGCGGCTGCGGCCTCGCGGGGCTCGTGGCGGCGTCTCTGGGCGCTGACGTGCTGCTGACGGATCAGCGAGAGGCGCTGGAGCTACTGCGGCGAAACGTGGAGGCCAACGCCGCCACGGACAGCGAGCGCCGCCGCCTGCACGTGTGCGAGTTCGTCTGGGGCTCGCCCTGGCCGCTGCCGCGCCGCCGCTGGGAGTACCTCCTCGTGTCGGACTGCATCAACCCCATTTACGGCCAGCAGTCGTGGCGGGACCTGGCCCGGAGCATTTACGAGCTCAGTGACGACGACACCGTCACGTACTTGGCCCACGAGGCCCGAGGGGAGGACGAGGCCATGACGGACTTCCTGCAGTTCAGCAGCGAGCTGCTCCAGTGCATGCGCATCGACCAGCAAGACAGGATCAGCTTGTTTAGGATCACCAAACGCCGCTGTAAATAGAGACGTCTCCACTCCAGCAGCAGCAGCTCCCGTTTTTCCCGTCGCGATGGCTTCTGGCGAGAGCTCGAGCGCGGTTGGCGTGTTCTGGGGCCCTGCAGCAGTACGCAGTAGGAGCCTTCAGAAGGCGATTCGGTCGATGGTTCAGTTGCCGAAGTTGGCTCCGTCCCGGTCGATCGAAAAGTTTCGGAGCGTCCTGTGCCAGTACGAGACAGCGCCTCGACGTCACTGCTGGAGGTGCTGCACACGCTACTGCACAGCATCCGGAGCGACACGAACCAGTTCATGAGATCCCTGGGAGCGATGGACCACGGCAACACTGTTCAGTCTGTACGTCGTGGTGGTGTTCGGTACTATTCTCACAGAGTCGAGGTTGAGGACCGCGAATTCTTCGTACGCAAACGGGAGGCTAATGCAGATAGAAAGGCTGCCCAAACTGCCGCAGTGAGTGTTTTGCCCCACTAAAGTATTCACCCCTGATGGTCCTGTAATGGAGAAGCAGCAGCTCTACAGCTTTGATCGATAGACACGGTCGCGTGGCAGCAAGTACGGGTATCTGTTTGTACGCTTTTGATCGCTGAATGCCTTTAACGACTTTTGGGTGGGGTGAAGAATGAACAAGGACCGAAGACGAGGTAGTGTTGCTCCAGCTGACGCAGAAAGCGCTCGCATGGATCGTCACCGTCGGAAAATCGAGCACTTGCTGCACATTCTGCAGGACGAAATCGCCAAGGAAACTCGACGGGAAATCGGTCGGTCTGGTAGAGATCTGCGTTTGACCTAGCTCGATCGTTTGTTGTTTGATAACCCTTACTGTAGAGTTTTGGAGTATTCCGCATCGAGTCGCCCAGTATCACGCCAAGCGCGACGACACCTGGCACTGATCATCAAGGCACGCTATGAAGCTGCCGATAGAATCATGCGTATCCTCGAGGTATCCGCAAGTGATCATAAGCGTTTTGCTGTCAGGCATCTAACCTTGCATGCCGGACTTACAATGGACAGGAATACCGCATTGTTGTGGGCGCTCCAGCAGCAGACTACTTGCTCAAGGCCATCGCAGAAGGAAAGGCATTGCTTTCGTAAGGTGTCAGTTGATTTTTTTATCTTACCTGCAAAGTTTCCTAGCGAGCGGTTTGAAGGCATCTAGGCCTGAGAGGTCTGGGTGTTCCAGTCGACTGTGCGGTCTTCGCGCTTCTAGTAACAGTCTGATGGACAAGGGCGTATTGCCATAGCGTGAGCGCAGCACCAAAACGCAAGCATACATTTTCAGCTTACCTTCTTCGATGCGGTTCGAGTTCGTCTTGGTACTTCCTTTTCTGAGGTAAAGCTCGACAAGGAACTAAGAGGTGAGACCCTAGATCTGGATGGGTGGGGTCTGGATGAAGCCTTCGATCTCGTTAGAAACAAAGCACGGTGTTCTTCGTCCATTTGGGCCTTCACATGCAGTCGCTCTTCGAGATCTCGTATTCTATCTTGATGGTAGCTTTCGTTGTTGAAATCCGTCGGTCGCTAGCATCAAAATGAAGACAACAGTTAGAAAATTAAGCCAGCATTTTGCCATGGCATAATTGCTAAGTCCATGGCAACGTCTTCCGCTATCTCGTCCACCTCCTCATTTCGTCTGTTCCAGGCACTCTGAAGAACGCTTTCATCACTTTCGGGGTTGAACCTATTAGGATGTTCTGGTGGGCGTGACATCGAGGCAGATTTGAGATCAGCTGTCCAAACATCTCCGATATGGCTCGACTCCGCTGCACCTTTGTCTGTCGAGCAGCCAGCCATGGGGTGAGGAAAAGTGTGTGAATGTGAAATGAGCTGATGTACGAACCTCAAGTGAAAGAACAGTGTGCTCCACTCCTCGCAGTCGGCTTTCCAGTGTGGAAGTCAACTCCATTACATGTAAGAAGCGTGACTCAGATTCCTTCCGAGCTGCTTGAAGCTGCAACTCAACTAGGGTGAAAGGTGCCCGGGTTCGCACGCGCATTTTGAAACATACCTACCGTGCTTTTGTCGTGGTCCCAGCATCATGTTGCAACTTCTCTCCAACGTCCTCAAGCGCAGCCAGCACTCGTGTTCGCTAGCAAGAAATCGTTAGTAAGACAAAATATGAGACCAATCCAGACCCACTCTACCAAATCGTCTGCTCTGTCTTCCATCGACACCTCCACCGCCCCAGTCGTTCAGCCAGCTTGTTGTGGCGATCCTCTCCTGCCTGTTGTGCCTCGAGAGCACACGCCTGCAAGAGCTGCATTGCGTTTTTCAACGTGTTTTGTTTCTCTCTCAAGTCTTCGAGCATTGCTGTCGAGTTCGCAGAGTCTTTATCAGCAGCATCGCCTTGCAACTTCTTGGCGTCGTCTACCTCTGCTTGAAGCGCGACCACCGTCGCGCTGAAAAGGTTCTGTGTATCCAGGCTTTCTTCAGCACCCCTTCACCTCTGCCTGTCTGCGTTCAAACTCCTGCTGGAGATGACCAAGACATTGCTCCAGCTCATTCGTGTGCGTCTCGTAACGTTTTGCGGTTTGTAAAACTTCTGCTCGCCAGGACGCATCTGCCGCGTGCACCAACTGCTCCAAGTCGTTGCTCTGGGACGAGATTAACAGCACGAGCACAGCAATTGTAACTTTTTCGCCGATGCGATCCAAACAAGCATGATACCGCCTTACCAACTGCGCCACCGCCCGCTCGAGTTGGAAGCTCTTCTCCGAGACAGACGATCGCACAAGCGCCAGCTGCTGTATAATTTACCACCACCAAGTCATGAGCATTTTTAACAACTCTCACCATTCAGATCACGCACCTTGTCCAGCTTGTGCGTCGCAGTGGCGGCCAGCGTGTCCACCTTGCGGTCCATCGCTTGCTGGTGCGTCAACGTCTCCTCGAGTCGAGTCTCGAGTGCAAATACCTGCGCTTTTATCTCCTCGAGGTCGCGTTCGAACTGGTCTCTGATGCTGTGGATTGCTGCGTCGTTGGTCTCTGCCAGTCGGGGCAGGTACTCCTGGCAGTGCCGGAACTGCTCCTCCAGTGTCGCCATGCGCGGAAGTTGCCGCTCCAGCTCCGCCGAGAACCTTTCCATCCAGGCATCGACTTTGGCCGTGTGTCCCGCGAGTTCGCTCTGCACCTGCTGCGTGGTCTGCTCCACGTACTCCTGGTTGAGCCGAAAGACCTTGGAGAGCGAGCCCACTTTCTGGTCGTTGGTCACCTGCGCGCCTTCGAGCTCTGCCAGACGCCTCTCGAACGTCTGCGTCGCCAGGCACGCCGCAGAGACGCGCTCCAGCTGCACCTCGAGGAAGGAGATGTAGGCGCCGCGGTCTGTCAGCAGCTTCTTGGTGTCCTTCTCACCAGAGTGCTTAAGCATGGCATTGCTGCGCATGTAGTCGTCGTAGTACGAGCCAGAGCCCCGCGCCATCGAGATGTCCGAGATAACTGCTCGGCTGGAAACACGTTTAGCTTCGGTCGAGGAGACGCAGCCCGATCCATTTTGGCATCCGTCCGATTGGCGATGGCGGCGGCGGCTCCGAACGAGGTGGAGGAGGCGATCAAGCAGCTCAAGAGCAAGCCTGGCTTCTCGTCCTATATCCTCATGAACAATGACGGCATCGTCGTCAAGTTCGAGAACCTCGAGTACAAGGAGGCCATCATGCACGCCTACCACGTGCTGAGCCTCTACGGTCGCACCAAGAAACACCTGCAGAAGCTCTTCCCGGACCCAAGCGACAGCGAGATCGAGTGGCTGCGGCTGCGCACCAAGATGCATGAGATGATCATCGCCCAGCATCTGCGCTTCACGCTCGTGGTGCTGCAGCAGGCTGAGTCGACGGATGCCGCTCCCGAGCCGATCGGTCGCGGAGCCATCGAGGAGGCCGCCAGCGGGCAGAAGGAGGAGGAGAAACCCGCAGCAGCAACGTGAAATAGCCGGCTCAATACACTTCGCTTCGGCCAGCGTGTTGTTCCTTTCGTTTATGACGCTGCTGGACCAGGTTGATGCGTCGTCCCCCGGACCCAGTGCTTTTCAGCGAGAACCGAAGAATTTGGACGCGTGTGGAGTCACGCTGGTGCGCGAGTCTGCTCTCACAACAAACACAAGGTGAAGTAAAGTAGTGTATTATAGCTTGCATTGAAATGAAGACGATGCGTTGATCGATCGAGACGAACAAGGCGCTAGTAGGAGCCTCTAGTAGGAGGTCCTACACGCAAGGAAACAGAGCTGGACAAACCTCGTCGGAAATCAATTTGAGCGAAGGTTGCGTAGCGTCGTCACTCCGTCAGCGTACGTGTCGTCCACGGTGTCGGAAGTCGGATCCTTGGCCATGTCGGCAGCATAGTCACTAACTGTGGTATCACTGCTGGGGTAAGGAGTTCCCGCCACGGTTGCTGTGTAAGTCTGAGTGGAAGCTGGGGTCTCGGTCGCAGTAAGCTGCGGTACTACAGGTGCCGCGGTTCCGGTCTCAGCAAGCGTTGGGACGAAAGGCATCGACGATTCTTGGTTCTGAGAGTTCAAGGACTCCGTTACTGTGTTAGTTGCAGCCGGCGTGGGGTACGGCAAAGCCGACTCCGTTGGTGTTGGGATATTAGGTGTCGAGGCATCAACTGCCGTCTCCTCGGTCGCCTCGGGGACAAGAGTGAACCTGGGCAAGGGGTAGTAGGCTGTGGGGTTGGAATTTCTCCCGCCACAGTCGAAGCGGGGATGTCCAAAGTCGGGAAGGTCGGAGCAGGGGTGACGACGTCTTCCGGAGTAAATGGCTGCGATTCCGTGTACTGACTCCCGCCTGGGGCTTCTGTTGCTAGCGGGAACTTTGGACAGGGCGTTGTTGGCACCGGGGTGTTTGGAATATATCCTCCTATTTCCTGCTTTTGGATGTCCTGTGAGGCTTCAGTGGCCAGCGTCAACGGAGTCGTTGGAGCAGGGATGGCCCCATTTCCAGTCTCCAACGGCGCTGGGGTTCCCGCAACTGCATCTGGGGTATATAGCGCCGGGGTCACCACAGGAGCTTCCGTCTCAGGAACCAAAGTGAATACAGGGCACGGCGTAGTAGGCGCTGGTGTAGGCTTGGATGGAATGTATCCTCCAATACCAGGTCCATGGGGGACAGGGATTTCACCCGTGGGTGCTGGCGTAGACTCGGCTGGAATGTTCGCTTCAATTGATTCATCTGCTCCGCCGGGGGCTTCGGTGGCAAGCACCTCCGCTGTTGGAACTTCGGTAGGAACGTATGCAGTGGGGGTTGCTGTTTCTGGGACCAATGTGAACGTCGGGCACGGGGTGGTGGGCGCCGGTGTTGCGATGTCCGCCCCAATAGACTCATCGACGCCTGTGGCAGGAGTTGACGAGTCTCCAGCGGGAGCTCCCACGGTTGGGGTTTCTCCCGTTGGAGCGCTCGTCTCCGGGACCAATGTGAACGTCGGGCACGGGGTAGTGGGCGCCGGTGTTGCGATGTCCGCCCCAATAGACTCATCGACGCCTGTGGCAGGAGTTGACGAGTCTCCAGCGGGAGCTCCCACGGTTGGGGTTTCTCCCGTTGGAGCGCTCGTCTCCGGGACCAATGTGAACGTCGGGCACGGGGTGGTGGGCGCCGGTGTTGCGATGTCCGCCCCAATAGACTCATCGACGCCTGTGGCAGGAGTTGACGAGTCTCCAGCGGGAGCTCCCACGGTTGGGGTTTCTCCCGTTGGAGCGCTCGTCTCCGGGACCAATGTGAACGTCGGGCATGGGGTTGTCGCCGCTGGTGCAGGGTCTCGGCTTCCACAGGTTCCTCCGTTGCCGTCGGGATGCTAGCTGTTGGTGCATCGGTGGCCGTCTCGGTTGGCGTCACGTACGTGTTGGTCGCCGGTGCCCCTGTGTCCGTGTTGATATTCGTTGTGGGCAACGTGGCCTCCGGCACTGGGGTCGGCGTTAGTAAAGGGGCCTCGGTCGCCTCTTCAGTGGGTGCCGGGGTCTCTGGTACAGCCTCCGTCTGTGCGGGGTCGGAACAAATTCACCCGACTCAGGAGTCCCGGTTGCGGTCGGGGTCGGCGCGCGGGTATCCGTGACCGCTTCCGTCGTGACTTGGGTGACTGTCGGTGCCGCTGTCGTTGAAACAGGGGCTGGAGTGGCCTCCGTTGCAGCCGGCGTGCTGTAGCTCTGCTGCAGGTCGTTGGTGAAAGAAGCCGCCGTCGGGTCACCCCAGGCTACACAGGCCTGGGACGCGCACAGGGCGATCAGCGCTACGAGATACTTCACAGGGAGCATATTGGGGCTACACTCTTCTCAAGAAAAAGCAATCCGAGTGGGTCCTTTGCGGAGAAAGGAGGAATGGGCGACTTGAGCGCCGGCATCGCGTGGCTGGGACAGCCGTACGCGAAACCTCCATCTTGCAGGGGTTTCGCCAGCAAGCATACTTTAGATCTCATTTGTTGGTTTCAACGCAAGTGTGCTGGAAGCCGCGATCGACAGGAAGTTTAGCTCGACATGCATACGTTTGGTCATGACTGGGAAAGCCGCGGCCTTGCCAAAACTACAAAGGACGCGGGTGAATCGCATCTATAAACGCGACTAGCTGCTTGCGCCGCTGTTCTCAGATGACACAAGTTGCATTCTTGCGGTAACAGGGCTTTAGGTCTGAATCGAGGCTTTCCTCCTCGGCTTTAGATTCTTGGGCATTTGAACAAAATTGCTCTCCATCGTCATGATCACGCAAAAGCGTACACGAGAGCAAAGCGAGAATCGAGGGTCTGCGCAATAGCTACATTGTTCTCTGAATTGTTTTCACTCATCAAGCAAGATCGTTTTGGCTCAAACTCTCATTGCAATAACCCAGCTCGAAAACCCTGCCGTGTTTTTGCTTTCGGTCGGTCTACCTGACGCGATAAACCATCTTCAACCTGCAAGTCTAGAGGTAGACCACTTTCCCGCACTAGCAATAAGAGCAGCCTACTGCAATAGGTAATCCCAGCAGCAAAGTTTGTCAGTGGTCAACTGCTCGATTCAACGGCAAAAATACGACAGATTCAATCGCCTCAATATAAGAACAAATATATTCTTTATAAGAACACATATCATTTCATTTGTCCGACGTGGCCCTCATGGACCTCCTGGACGGGGCGCCCGCGCGGGCCTGGGGCCGTGCGCCGCCTCGTCGGCTGCGCTGGGAGCGTCGCTGCTGCTTCTCCACACACTGTTGCTGCACTATGACCGAGACTTCTCGCTGCTGGCCCAGCTCCAGCTGCTGGCGCTGCTGCTGATGATGCTGTCGACCTTTTCGAGTCGCGGGCGGCGGCTGCGTTGGGACCAGCGGACGGTGGCGCTAGCGGCGCTGGACGGCGCGCGCAGACTGGCGCTCCTGTGGCTGCGTGCGCAGTCTCTGCGACGCTTTGGGCTGCTGTTCGCCTTCCTAGTGGAGCAAGCTGGCGTCCTCCTGCGTCCGCTGCGAGCGTGGACAGCGGTGGACAAGAACAAAGACAGTCTGCTGTTGCTGCTGGGGCTGCTGCTGGTGGCTGGCGTCAACGCCCAAGAATACGGCTCGCTGCTGCACGCTGCTGCTGCTGGGGACGAGGATGCTGCTGGAGACTGCTGCCGAAACGTTGCTGAGGACAGGGGTGGACGACGTTGCGTCCTCGCACATGCTGCTGGTCCAAGCCGCGGTGGTGGTGTTGGCTACCGCCCTGGGGATGATGACGCCCGAGAGCATCGCGATGGCGCAGCGAGTGGCCAACGACAGAGCCACGGAGGACGGAGGAGTCATGACGATGGGCAGGTGGACAGTTTACATGGCGACGGCTGCGGTGTGCCAAGTGGTGGCCACATATTCCCAGCAGAGACAGAGATTCATGTCGATAGCAACTCGGGAAGGGCTCAGTTTGTATCGATCGCTACGGGAATGGTGATGGCGATTGCGGTCTCGGCATGGGAAGGAACTTGGCTGAAATGCGTTTTGGATGCACCTGTCTGTGGAGGAATGCTTTACGTGCTGATTGCGAGATGGCGGTCGGTCGATGGAGGAGTGAGCTCTGACAGCGATAACTACTTGGACACGTACAGGCCCGGCGTTTTCGAAGTGAACTCGAGACAAGGTACTCTTGCGGGGCTACACACATTCTATCTGTGCTCTGGGCGAAACGAGCCTCGCGCCAGTTGCTTCTGTTCCTGTCGGTCAACGTGGCCTTTATGTTTGTGGAGCTGGGCGTTGGGCTCTATACGAACTCGTTGGGGCTCATGGGCGATGCCGGCCACATGCTCTTTGACAACGGCGCTCTCGTGATTGGTCTTGTAGCGTCCTATATCGGACAACTTCCGCCTGACGCGGACTTCACATACGGCTACGGTCGCGTTGAAGTGCTTTCCGGCTTCTTGAATTCGCTTTTGCTGCTGGTTGTGTCGTTTCATCTACTAACGGAAGCTGCAACGCGCTTCATGGACCCGCCGGAGGTTTCGACGGATCATTTACTGCTAACGTCAACGGCTGGGTTGGTGGTGAACCTCGTGGGGCTATTCTGTTTCCACGATCACGTCCACGGTCATAGCCACAGCCATGCAGGTGATGTGGGCGGATGCGGCGGTCATAACCACAGTCACGGCAACAGCCACCACCAGAGTCATGGAGAAGATGCTGCAGAGAGTGGCGGCCACGCAGGAAACAGCAACATGTACGGCGTCTATTTGCATGTTTTGGCCGACACGTTGGGCAGTGTTGGCGTGATTGTTTCGTCCATCTTAATCCAGATGTATGGATGGCACGTTGCCGACTCGGTCTCCTCGGCCTTGATTTCGCTGCTGATTCTGGGCAGTACACTTCCTCTGCTCAAGGATACAGCTCAGCAGTTGCTGCAAGGAGCCCCGCAGGAGCTGCAGGAAGACGTGAATGCAGCTCTACGGGACGTTCAACTGATGCCAGGAGTTGAGCGTATCGCGCAGTGGAATATTTGGCGCCACGCTGGAGACGTCAGCGTGGCCACCTTGCACCTGGAAGTAGCGTCGTCTGCTGATGAGCAACGCGTGCTACAGCAGACTCGGTCTATTTTTCAGCGTTGTGGACGATTGGACAAGTATTTATCCGTGCAGATTTCCAAGCCTCAAGTCATTGATGGTGTGATGGAGCGCGAGAACCTGGGCGCTGAGCAGCCTCAAAGGTGCACCGGCCACAGCCATGGTGGCTACGGCCACAGTCATGATGACGATCACGGAGAGACCACTTTACATTTCCTATTGAGCCCCACCTGCGGCAGCCCACCGGGGCGGTTCCAGTGACACTGACGATGAGCACTCACGAAAACCCAGCAGGTGATGACTCGCAGTATCTTGTGCCACCGCCCGTAAAGCCCCACGCGCACAGCCACGGGCTCCAGTTCCACCAAGTCCCTCCAGAACGTGAGCCACCAATTCCGTTTCAACGCAGCCTGCAGCAGCGTCAGCACCAGGCCTCCGCCAGTTTGTCTGGACCACAACGGTGGTAGTATCTGTTGCTAACCACCATTTAAACTGTTAAAGATGCTGGCACCACTTGATGATGATGGAAACTGTTTCCAGTGGAGTTTTTCCACTATTCTCGTCTGCAACTCCATGCGTTGGTCCAGCAATGCCAAGCGAGGGAACGGATGATCGAGTTGCTGTCAAGCCTCACTTGGATGCCTCCACGCTGGCACTGCTGGACACCCGTGCGTCTCAATCTCTGGTGCCAATCCGTCTCCCGCCCAAGCTTCGAGACCGAATCGAGCGTGCCCAACGTCGAGCTGCGGCTGCCAAGGATGGCGTTTCCATCTTCACCACAGACGCAAAGGCCTCTATCGCAGCTCCAGTCACTAAGCGAAGCTCCACCGCGCCCGCAACGGAAACGTCAGTGCTGGGTGAGACTGAGGAGAGACCTCGGGCTTCGACTGCCATGGGGGCCCGGTTTAACCTTTGCAGGCGACAAAATGCACCTGCCTGACGTGGTGCTAAGCCACAAGATGCGAGATTTTGAAGCGCGCGCGAACACTGGAGGTATCTCCACGCTCTTGCCAGCTGAGCCAGCCGACCGAACGCTGCAGAAGCTGCCGCTGGAAGACCGCGAGCGAGTGATGATGGCCATGCAGAACAAAATCCGGCAAATCGCCAGCGACGTTGAAGCAAACTTTGCTCGCATCACGAAGGAGCTCGATGCGAATGGCATCTTCGACTCGGCCGCCAACATCCAACGCGCGCAGACGCTCTGCCTCGTAGACCTACAGCGACGGTGTAAACTCGAGCGACTTCGTGATGAAGCGATGCGTGAGGTGCTGCAGCCGTCCCTGAGGAAGCGCTCCAGCCAAAGCACAGCCACGAGGCCTTCCCATAAGCTCAGTCAGCTACTGAAGCCTACAACCAGCGCACTGTTCGACAGTCCTGCGACACCATCAGACGGTAAATCAACACCATTTACCCTCAGGAAACGAAAACCAGCCAAGAAACTCCCTGCACTGCATCCTGAAGGTAGCAGGCCCAAGAAGGGTGGCAACAAATTGGATGTGAATCTGCACTCATCGACGTCGTTCGGTCAAAATAATGCCGATACGTCAGGTAACGTAAGCCCTAGCGGCTCCCGCATGCTTGCGCGTCGCGGTGGGATGTCCACTTCCGGAAACCAACTCGTTTCAAAAGAAGACAATAGCGCTCCTGGAAACACAAACGCCCATGAAAGCGACCTGTACTCGCGGCACCCCATGTAGCGCAGATATTGCAGCTTCTTGCTGCCGGTGGCGTCTCGAATAGTAAGGCAGCGCACAGCGCCATCAACAGCAACAGTGCGGAGGCAGATATGGAACTCGCACGCGTACTGGATCCTACTGATGAATGGGCACAACGTTCTGCGAGCTACCAGGTGGTTGGTACTCGTGCTGCTGATGAGCTTCGTCGCCGTGGCGAGCGTCACCGGTGGGATACACTCGGTCATTTTGGATCCAAGGGCTGCTGTGTCGGTGCAAGTTGTATGTCTACAGCACTGCGCCAACGTCTGGAGAATCAGCAGGCCGCCTGGGGCAACAACAACGATACCCCAAGGAGTGGGGACGGTAGTGAGGCTAGCAGTGGACAAGATCCGGAGAGGTTAGCTTCCAGTCAGCAGCAACGCGACAAGGAAGCTTATCTGGAATTGCAAACCCGAATTCGAGAGCGACTTCGAGCCAGTGAAAGGCAAACTCGTACGGCGGCCGCATCGGTGCGAGTGGCGGGGACTCCTGGCAGAACTCGTCAGCCGCAAGCGCCTCAAACAGCACCGTCGAAGATGCTGTCAGCGTCAAGCTCGATGATGACTTTGCCAAGTAGCGGCGAGTTTCCTCCTCGAGGAAGTCAACAGCACCAAGAACCCGCACTGGGTGTTTCATCTTCAGAACCAGCTTTGCACATTACTACATCGAAGGGCTTAGGCTCCGAAGGGGTTCAGGACTGGAAGCTCCTTATTCATTGAGACGTTCCCTTCTTGCGACCCGTGGGCGGATGTTCGTTCTGGAACAGAAACTTTTGGTGGACTCATCGCCGTCATCATCGATACACGGGAGGCACCACGGTTCCTTGATCGGCGCTCCGCGTGCCCAGCTGGACAGCAAAGCCATCGGGCGACACTCTGAAGCGAGAATTACGTTCCGAAAGGACTCGGCACAAACGTGGGCGTGGCATCAGTCTCCGAGTGCTGTTTCCGAGAGCCCAGTCGACCCAATTCTGGAGGAGGAAGAAGACCGTTTTGACGAAGAGGGCGAAGACCAATGCGATGACGAGGACGATAGCGAAGTCGCTGGGGATGGAGATGATGGAACCGAGTACGCCGACGATGACTTGGAGAGCGTTGCCAGTGGTCACACTTCAGCTCGAAGTGCGCTCAGTATGTCGTCCGTCAAGCGAAGAGCGGGTAGTGGCAACAGTCGAAAACATGGGAGAAAGCGGCCTCCAAGTATGCTGCGTCGGTCCAGTCGCGGCGGCAGCATTCGCACGCTTCATGGAGGGAACGCATGTCGAGCAGCGCGCTCTCACTGCACGCTCGCCTGGAAGTCATTTGGCGAGCACTGCAGTTCCCGTTCTCGCAAAAGCTGGTGATGCTGGAGCGATTGTCGACGTTGCAGGATGCAGATGCTTTTCTGTCGGCATTGGAGCACTGGGAGCGAGTCACCCCGTTGGTAGCTATTCGAGAGCGCATGAAACTCGCGCTGTCTGGCTTTGCCGAACGAGGCAAACTGCGGGTGAACGAATGGCTCACTCCATCCGAGGTTGCGCTGGTGTCGGCGCTGCCACAAGCTATTGCTGCTGGATCGGCAACGGACTCGACGGCTACGCGAAAGTCCTCGGACACGGAGCTGGACATGACGTCTGCTTCCGCCTTCATCGACTGGGTACGTCTAGTCTTCTCGGTTTTTGTGTGTCTGTCGATTGATTGAGTTGTGCTGCTGCAGATTCGTGCTCACATGGACGCGGTCACGCTCCAAACGCTCAAACTCGCGCAAGAACTCAAGACGAGCACGGGGAAGAGCTGCAATTCCAGGGCTACCCGTATCTACGCCGCGATTAGATCCTGTCGCGGTCTTTCTAGCCACTCGGGCAATTTTTCACTATCAACAAGAAGAAATGGCTCGTCAGGTGCTCAACTACCACGACGTGGTGCTCTACGAGTCGGACGTCGCACTCTTCTCCACTCGCCAGTGGCTCAATGACAGCGCGCTCAACTTCTACCTGCAGTACCTCGCGCAGACGGTGGCGCCTAGCGACGTGCTGCTCATTGACCCGACAGTCGTCTCGTGTCTGCTGTTCCAGTGCGAGGACGACGACGAGTTGACAGGTCTAGCCGGGGTCTCTCGCTGCAGGACAAGCAGCTGTGCCTCATCCCCGTGACCGACAACAGCTCTCTGGGCGGAGCCTGCAGCCACTGGTCGCTGCTCGTGTACCAGCGCGGACACTTCCGCCACTTGGACTCGAGCGGGGCCACAACCAGCACGCAGCCAAGCGCATTGCAGCAGCCTTTGAGCGCCTACTGGGGGTGGTGGGCAGACACGAGGCGGACGGTGCGGCCGACCACGTCCAGGAGGTGGAGGACGCGCCGCAGCAGCAGAATGGCTTCGACTGCGGCGTGTACGTGCTCGTTCTGGCTGAGTACTTTTGTCGCCAGCACAAGGGGAGAGTGTGCCGAGCACGTTGAAAGAGTACGCGACTCCGGGGCGCGTGACGGAGCTGCGGATGCGCATGCCGGCGCTCATCGAGGCTCTGGCGAAGGGCCAGTAAAGCGTGTTTGTTACCTTGCTGTAGATACCGAATCACACTCAAAGAGCGGTCTCAAAATTAATCTCGATGCAGATCGCGATCGTGCAGTATGGTGCGCTACGATAGTCGTGTTGCAGTGGGTGTAGCTTAATGAGTGTTGGCTGTGTTGTTGTTGGGGGCGCTTGTTGCAGATCCGCAGCTCGGCCAGGTCGACCGCAACATGGAGGTTCGCCCTAGTGTCGGAAACCCTCTTGTTCTCTCATTGATGGGTTTGCATTTCGACTGCAGCACGTGGATGACATGGTGTCGTCCCTGTCTCGGGAGGACGCGATCGACATCTTGATGCTGTCCGAGGTAGGGCGCCGCAGTTGGAACAATCGTGGATCTAAGCGTCTGTCTGTACACGCAGATGGCGTTCACAGGTTACGTGCTCACATGCAAGGCCGACGTGGTCAAGGTGGCGGAGGCGGCGGGTCGAGGGAAGACGTTCCGATGGTGTCAACGACATGCTCGTCGACTGCAGTGCATGGTCACCTGTGGATACGTGGAACAGCAAGGAGAGCTGCTGTACAACGCCATGCTGGTCGTCGGGCCGGACGGCGAGCTGGCCTGCAACGTGCGGAAGACGTTCCTGTACGAGACGGACAAGTCGTGGGCCACCGCTGGAGACGGATTCCTTACATGGCACTGCCCGTGGCTGGACAAGACTATTTCGTTCGGCATCTGCATGGACATTAACCCGGACGACTTCAAGGCGCCGTTCGCAGCGTACGAGTTCGCCTCGCACGTCGTGGAGCACAAGAGCGACCTCGTGCTGTTCACCTGTGCGTGGAACGACTTTGAGGCACACGACGTCGAGCCGTACAAGACGCTCTCCTACTGGGCGCAGCGACTGTCGCCGGTCATCGAGGCGCTGGCGAGCGGCTCGTACGGAAAGCCAAACTGCCACTTCCTGTGCTCCAACCGGATCGGAGCCGAGAATGGCACGTTCTTCGTCGGCGCTAGCTGTGCGCTGTCTCTCAAAGAGCCTGCGGTGGTTGCACACGCAGGGCGGCGCACGGAAGAGCTCCTAGTCGTGGAGACCCGGGAGACCGCACCGAAGTAAACACATCCTCAACTTTCATTGTCTTTTTGCAAAGTGATGTTGGAGACGCTGGTGGAAGGCCAGACGCTGCTGCGGGACGGGCGCTACCGCTTCCTGCGCCGTATCGGCAGCGGCACCTTCGCCGTCATCATGCGGTGCGTCTCTCCTGCTGCCCTCCCGCCCACCCGCCCACTCACGCGCTCTACCTCTATCGTCTCCTAGCGTTCTGGACGTGCAGCAGCAGCGTCACGTGGCCATCAAGTGCGTGCGACAGCGAGAGCTCAACGCGCTGGGCGAGCGCGAAGCCGCGACCTTGCGGAGGATCCGTGAGCAGGACGAGGTCGCCGCCTGCGCCGGTGCGTTCGGGTGCCAAAGTCGCTCCTTAACGACCCCAAGTGGCTGACGTCTGCTGTGATTGTGTGCTGCTTGTGACAGTGGTGAGGCTGCTGGAGACGTTCGAGGAGAGAGGTCACTTCTGCCTAGTGCTAGAGCTGCTAGGAGCCCCCATCCTGGATGTGGCTCGCTGGGGGTCGTGGCGTCACGCGCCTCCGGACGGAGCTCGACCTCCGAATCAGACCCTGAAGCTCTTCAAACTTAAGCGCAAGCGCAAAGCGTCTGTGGGAGCGTCGCCCGTGAACTCTCGTGCTTTTGAAGCAGTGATCCCGTCGCCCGAAGGTCCCAAGAAACCGGAGAGCGAGCCAGAGATGGGAGACAAGGAAGTTTCCGCGCCTCCTGTGCCTTTAGCTGATGTGCGTCAGATTGCGGTGCATCTCTGCGGCGCTCTCGCGTTCCTACATGACCAAGGATTCATCCATGCGGACGTCAAACCTGAAAACGTGGTGCGGTCTGACGCAGAAGCTGCGGTAGGGTCATCTGCTCTGTTAATGACGTGCTCGTCGCCTGTGAAGTTGGTGGACTTTGGGAATTGTCTTGGCGTGGACGAGCTCACGGCCTACGCTCGGGGAGTCGAGCGACGGCTTCGACGTGCAGACAGTCACATACCGCGCTCCTGAGGTGGCAGCTGGTCTATTGCTTTGCTCAGCGATGGATATGTGGTCGCTGGGTTGTCTGCTATTGGAGTGCGTGTCTGGGAAGCCACTTTTACGCTGCCTGCGTTGGAATCCTCGGTTCGCGACAGCGCTGAAGCCATCAGACTGGAGAACGACGATCTTTTGCGGCAAATTGAAAGCGTAGTGGCGGGTGGCGTGCTATTGGACTCCATTTGCACACCGTACCAATCTGCTTCGCGGTACAACTCAAAGCGTTCCCCTGCAGGCGACGAGAGTGTCGTGCAGCACAACCCGTCTGCAACTCTACAAGCACGTCTGGAAGTTGCCGCTCCAGGACACGGTCATTTTCACGACTTCGTCTACAGGCTGCTGGACCCAAACCCAGCAACTCGGGTTACGGCAAAGAGCGCGCTCTTTCACCCGTTCCTGCAGGGCTTCTTCCCTTTCGACACTGTGTTTCGAATGAGCAAGGAAAGTCAGATTGCCGCTGAAGCTGGTCGTCCCAGCAAGAAACGGCGTTCAAGAGAACTCGAAGGTTATGGTGATCAAGACCACGAAGTGAGGGGAGAACGAAAGAAAGCGGCAGCGAAAAGAGCTGCCTCGGTACGCAGCAAAGATTTACGGCAGGCGCTCAAACGGATACCTCGCCGTTAATCAAAACTTTATACAAATCTATTTGCTTCTATGGATGTCTTGGGCGCGCTGATCCCATGCAGCCTCCAAATGCCGCAGCAGAATATTGTTGGCGTTAATGTCCTCGCGAAGAGCACGGAATGCAGCTTCTTTACAGATCGCCGCAATGTCAGCACCGGTGAATGATCGGAAGCTGATAATGACAACGAAAAAGGTAACAATCAATGAGGACTGGCGTAAATATCAGCTGCAATGGTTTGACGCTGCGCGTACCCTCTGGGTCGAGCGGCGAGGGCTCCAATATCAACGTCGGCTGCTAGCGGCATCTTTGAGGTATAAAGTGTGAGGATTTCCTGCACAACAGTGGCCACTGTTAGTCAAAGAAAACAAATCAACTTTAAAGCCACACGTTCGAACCTGAATGTCTTCCTGCGTTGGGTAGCCAAGTTCAACTGCCTTGTCGATACGGCCGGGACGGATGAGGGCTGCATCGAGCGCGTCTTTCCGGTTTGTTGCTGCTACTACAAGTATGTCTCCTCCGTTAGAGCTAGATGATTTCCTGGTGCGCGAGGCGGACGCTGCAGCAACCCGCTGCGAGCCCACGCCATCCATCTCGTTCAAAAATGTGGAGAGCACTCGCGCGTAGACGCCGCCGCCACTGCTGCCGCCATCTCCCTCTCCGAACGAACGCTTGTGTGCAATCGAGTCAAACTCGTCAAAGAACAAGAGGCAGGGTGATGCCGCGCGTGCTCGGGCTGCAAGCAAGAGGGCACAAACACGATTAGCCAGAAAAAAATGTCAGTGCAAATCTTGCTTTGCATACCGAAGAGTTCGCGCACGGACTTTTCGCTGTCACCAAAGTACTTCGACAGCAGCTCGGACGACTGCATCCACAAGAGTCGTTGCACGCTTAGTGTTAGAAAATCACGAACACTCCCGTGCAGCTTGACCGCAATGTACATGCCTTGACCGAAACGAAGTTCACCTGAACTTGAGCTGCCAATGTTTGCACCAACAGAGTCTTGCCGCATCCTGATGGCCCAGACAGCAGAATTCCCGATGCATTGGAGATCCCCAAACGCTGTTTTAAGTCAAGTTAGTTAGCATGCGAAGAATATCACGGCAAAACGTACGCTCATAGCATCGGTCGGGTGGAACTTCCACGAAACAAAGTCGAATAGCTGTTTCCGCACAACAGCGTAGCCTGCAAAGGTCAATTTGCCATCCACTGGTGCTCCTGGCGATGCCACATTCAGCTCACGGAGTTGGGATGGCTTCACGCGTTGCTGTGCGAGTAATAACTGATTCCAACCGACCACGTGCTTTCCGTTGGCATTTGGTGCAGTATGCGCTTGGGCGGCCGCATTTCGACATATTCTCACGAGATCTTTTGCCACATAGCCTCCTGTTAGTGTTGATAAGCGCGCTGATAAACTTGCTGCAATACTGGCAACTGGTAGACCCTCGTCAGCGAGCAGTGGTAAAGATCTAAGATGACAGCACAAAATCTCGCAACGTGCCTGCTCTGTCGGGACAGTCAAATCAACAATTTTTCCAAAGCGTCCTGTACGCGTAACAGCAAGAGGTACATTCACGTCGGCATTCGTAGTCGTTCCCACGATAACCAAACGCATGTTGCGCGAGCTAAGTTCTTCAATCACGCGAAGTAGGGCACTGCCCAGTTGAGGAAGTTGGCCATCAGAATCATCAGCGACTTGACCACTGGGTGACTGGAAAAGTACATCCAAATCATCGATTAACACCACGCCACAGCACGAAGAACTTCCCGTCTTAAAGTTGCCAAGTTCAAAACTCGGGAAACGTCTCTCCAGTTCCTGCTGCAAATACTCGAAAGCAGTAGGGAACGTCGAGCTTTCAGCCCCCATCAGCAACGACATGCCATCAACCCTCCACGTATTAATCTTTTCTCGTGCCAACTCATTCTGCAGTGCCACCAGCGCCAGTGACTTCCCCACTCCGTTCACACCCGAGATAAGAATGCCATGGGAGCCAATTTGCTCTTGCTTCACAGTGCCAGCCAACTTCACCTGGCTAGGCCGTAGCACCAGTGCTACATTGAGCAGCACGTCTTGCATAAATGCTATGTATCCTGCAAAGCCAACCCGCCACAAGCGTTCGTCCAGCTGGTCTTCAAGTAAAGTAGCGCTCTCCTTGGTGCTGAGTGCAGCCATCTGCTCCATCAGCTTTTCCGTCGCTCCTTCTGTGCTCTTGTCGCTCCACCCTGTTACTATAATTTCCATTCCTTCCTCCCTGCTCTCCATCGCATCGATTCGAAACACGAAAATGTCTCCCAGTATTCTCACAGGCACAAGCTGCCCTTCCGCTGGCGCAAGGAACATTCCCGCCGCGCTCGTCTGGCGCTGAATGGCTACTTCTAAGTCGACCTGCTTCTGTCGAACGCTCTCGGGCAACAGGTCGATGCGAGACCCCTTCAACTCTGCTTCTAAACTACCGCCACCTGCAGAGCTGGCGACGGTCGGAGACTTTCTCCGTAGACTCAGCGACAGTCGCCAGTTCGCGCAATGGCCTGCATCTCTCTGCTGCTCCACGACCTCCAGCGTAGCTGACGCCCCATCAGGATGCCCAGAGGCCTCCAACACCCACGCGTGAAGCTGGATTCGCCCCGGAGACAGCGAGGCGGTGCAGCTCGGACGATCCACGACGCACTGCAGCAGCGTCCACGAATTCGCCGAGAATGCAACGCGCAATAAGGACAACGCTGTGATGCTGTGCAGATGAGCGTCTTGGTGGGAGATTAGCACTTGGTGGGGCTGCAGCAGCGAGGCACCAACGTCGCCGCTGGCTGCGCGGGCACTCCAGCCGCGCATGAATTTCGGGATTTGCGAAAATAGATTGGCTATTTTATCCTAGAAGCGGAACCTAGATGGTCCAATAGTCTAGGATAAACTAGTAAATTTGTTGGAATCGCAGCTGATGAGCCAGCAACGCGAGGTCTGTAAGTTATGGATGCAGTCAGCAAGGACGTGGGGCACGACATGGAAGAAGTTACTGCTGCAACAGCAAATTGTGCCAAAGATGGTGAGCCGGTTGCATTTCCGGAGCTTATGTGTGCTCTACATCAATGTTCAGTGACTAGACGTAGCTATCACACCTGTGTAAAATACTAGAACCACAAAGTAGCGTCAGAAACCCTCACTTTGCAATAAACTCTGTACATCTCAAGTGGCAAGCTTCCTCACTACTCACCTTCCGATCACCTTGATCTAGAGCTCCAGGGCAACGTGCAGAGATACTTAGCATATCGCGCACAGCGGCTATCATGACATGATGTGAAACTGGATTTTTCGATGGGATGCATTGGGCGCATAATGACGGCACGTGATTGGACGGTTTGAATATTTGAACGGGAGGCTACAAGCGCGTACAGTGGAAGTAGGCTTGGGCGCAGCGGCGCCGGACGCGGGAGATCTACCAAGGAGCTGTCTATAGGCTGGGAAGTGCGCAAGGGTGGTACGAATACACCCTTGAACGCAGATTTGCACTCAGTCCTGGCCACTCTCACAGTGAAGACAGGTCGCCTCACCGAAGAGGCCAAATCGCCGCACGGAATGTATCTGTGTGCGCGACTTGTCCCCTGCCTTGGTCACAGAATTGACTGCAACGATAAAAGACTCCGCCGCACCCGCAGCGAGTACCAAGCCACCCTCGCCGCACATTGTACTCAAGATGTTGACATACAAGTCCCGAGACTATCGCGACCCCAAGTGCGCCTAGTATTGATGATGACCCTTGGACGCACATCTGGCGTTGTGATGATGGTTGACCGCACATTGCGTCCCATACGTCGACATACGAATTCCAAGCCTACTGTGCACCAAGTGCGTTCAAGGTCCATGGTGACCCTTTGTCACGAGGATAACTCGTGTACTGCATTTTCAGCACGATCGCAGCTTTCTATTTTCTCCTTGCTAACTGCAGTGAAACTCCTCCTCGCTGCTCTAACTCCTTTCAATTCAGTCTTTATTTTCCTCTCAACTCCTCAAGACTCAACCTTCTTCGACAGAGTGCAAGACACCCTTGGACGCAGATATGGCTGAACCTTAGACGCACGTGTAGAATGACCCTTGGCCGCACATGTTTTTATATGAAATTCACTATGTGTGCCGACTGCTATGGAGTGCACATGCGTCCAAGCCCAACCTGCGCCCAATGCTCAGTTGACTCGGGCCTTGGACGCACATTTGCCCCAAGAAGCCAGTTTGGTGTGAATTGATTGCGCCAAGTTGAGCTTCGGGCAAGAATTCAGTGGAACCCAGAATCCTGGACACCAAAGAGAGCGAGAAATCTTTTATAAAAACAAACAGAGAGTTCGATTTGCCTTGAAGCCCCGAAGTGGTCTCTGAAGCAGGTTTCCTGAGATACTGCACGCAGGCTTGAAGGACAAGACGGCCCCAGCGTCGCCGGAGCTCCCCAACCGTCAAAGTCAAGTCAAATTGGGTAGGGGATCTTAGGCTCGCGCCGAGGGTTCCCCCATTCCATATCCCAGTTGGGCCGTCTTCTCTGTGGGCGATCACCCATTTCATATTCATCTCCCCGCGTGTGCGCTAGCAGTTAGCCTACAAGGGCAAACCGGAATCGGAACTGCGCTCAAGGATCAAGAGAGGGCCTAGGTTGGTCAGAGTACTCTCAAGCTCCGAAAGGTTACAAGTGTGAAGTCCAGTGGGCCAAATGTATTCCCTCGCGAGAGGGTGGTGCGCGTTCGTCAAGTAGTGCCCAAGGTAACCCGAGTGCCTCAGGCACATATTCCTGAATCTACTCGGCTATAACCCCCCGTCCAAGGGTCTCAAAGAATGAGAGACGGCTGCATATTTGTGCGTTTGCGCATCGGACTCTTTTGTACTGTTGGTTCTGCGTGGAGGAAATTCTCCTCAGTCAAGGCCCACCTCGCCACCTTCGCCGCAGAAGTGCGTCCAAGGGTGGTCGAGTGCCCAACCAAGTTCTCCAAGTCCGACCACTGAACCAAGACTGCCTGGTGGTAAATCCGGTCCGCCAGATCTAGCGATCGGGCCCACAGGGATTGCCGCAAGATCACACACCAAAGGACCCTTGGACGTAGATTGGAAACTACTGATCTGCGCCCAACCATCCTTCTCAAGTTCGTTCAAGGTTTTTCTGGGCTACGAGCTTCACCGCCCGCGGTACCGCTACACAAACACCTCTGGGCAAAACGTTTCATCGGCCTTCTCCACAATCATCAAAGGCATCATTCGGATAAATGCCTCGCGAATACTGTTCGTGGACCCTGAAAAAGATTACACTCACCCCGAGCGTAACTGCACCGGTGGGTCGATGAAGTACGTCGTTGTAGATTCACCTTTGGAGCTTATCCCATCGGCTGATATGGTTAATGTCTCCTCGAATTTTTATGAGTTGTCGCTTTCGGGCAATCCAACGCAGAAGCAAAAGTATTGTTTGCAATCATTAGGCAGCTCATCAACGCTCGAATCACATACATCATCAACTTCATCACAGATTCTAAGTGCACGGAAAATCTCCGAGACGTTGTGTGGAAGCTTCCGTTGGTGCACGTTGAGCATGGCGGTCGTTCTCAACCACATATCGATGTATCTGTACTACACGATACGCTTTTTAACGTGTTGCTCCAATGAAAATGGGGTCATACCACTTGTGCAGAAACTTGTTGCAGGTCGGAATGTATTTGGGTCATATTAAACGTCTCGTTGTTCGAGTTGATTATTAATGAATCGGCACCAGATCGCTTTCTGGAAATTGCATTTGTTGCCATCTGCGGTTATAAGATTGGCAATGAGTGGGCTAACTCGGAGAGCAAACTCGATCTCGATTACACCCTGACGAGATTGTGTTACGCTTTAAGCTAAGTTTCCAAAGGTTGTCAAATCAATTGATGAGCGCGATTTTCGCTCGTGATCGACCTTGAACGGAGAAATTCGGGTTGAAATCGAGACCAAAGTCACATGTGTATGTTTTACAATTGATAAAATCTTCTCCAAATTGCCCCCTTGATGGAATACCACACACCGCAGACTGATTTCTGACCTATTGTTCACTATAACCGTCTGTCTGTGCTATGTTCAACGCAGGCATTCGTTGCATCACCTGTATTCACGCAATATTGAATAGTATCAGCAAAGATAGATCGAATTCTGGCGAACAGCATGGTCCGAGAGGAGTCGGGTTGCAGGTTTTGCATCGACACCCATGATAACTGTGATGTAGCAACGCCGCCACACAACACTTGCATCCATGAATTCCGGTTTTCCTACCTCGATACAGCAGCAAGATAGGTATATTTGCACCGGGTACTAGTAGCACTATCGGTGTCATCCCCGGTCAGTTCTAAGTGTCACTTTTCACCTCGCCTTTGCGTCTGGGCTAACTGAAAGGACACCACAGAGGTTTTACGTGCAGATAGACAGCCACGGTAAGCCTGTCTAACCGCTTTCTCTCAATTTGCTTTCTCAGTCGTTAGACGCCGAACTTGGTTTTGCTGCTCCTGAAATGCCAGCCGTCGCTCAAGTAGTGTGACCGGGTTGACACCCGAGTAAAGGCACGTGACCTTAAATTGTTTCCATGCCAAGTGGTTCAGACATTGTACAAAGCAGAAAATATGCCGTTCCGAAGAAATAAGTAGAATCTGCAAAAACCAACTAGAAGAAATACTATCTTGATGCTTGAAACGCCACCTACACTGCTTGCCGTTTTTAGTGTAACTATGTGATCAGTTGCCAAGGCTGTGAGCCTATTGGATGCTAAGGCAAAGATACCTCGTCACCTCTCTAATTTTCACAAGGTGGTGGACGGCATACACATAGAATATGCACTCGTGGGGTACCCAGTTGGAGTCCTGTGTCAGGTAGGCAGGTAGGCTTCCTTTGGGCAATCACTAAAACGTTTGGGCGAACTGTTGGAAAACGTAAAAAAACGCAATTTGAACAAAATATCACGTTTGGGGTGTGCGGTAGTACCGCAAGAGCGAGGAAATGTGCACGTAAAGGGGACGGTAAACGGGGCAAACAACACTGCAACAAGGGGCAGCGGTGTAGAGGCTCCTTCTGAAGTAACCAGGCCGAGAGAAAGCTTAAGGCTCCAACCAACATTGTACGGTCGTGTTTTAAGTGCGAGATCTAACATTTTTACTTTTCCTGAATGGACTAGTGAGCAGTTTTTGCGGCAAAGGCATGGGAGGCAGTCTCGACGGACACTATCATAATAACTAATCAGACTGGGAACGCTTTCTGGGAGAAGGTGGCGTTGCATTACAACAGCATCCTCCGATAACACACGTAAAATACACGCGCCCTCAGTAAGCTATCTCCCAGGTATTACTGTGTTGGCGAGCTTCTTCCACCAGTTTGTTTTGGCGTCCCACACACTAGTAACTGTTGTCCTTGAGACCGATGCCGCAACTAATGCACAGGCTTAGCAAATGCATGCTGCCCTCTTCTTGATCTGAGCTGTCGGGGTGAATCGGAACATTTCTTACTTATGGAGCTGTATCAGACATGGTGAAACGAGCCACACAAGCAATATCTCATCGTACTTCGCCTTGGATCCAATTTCGATGACACTGGTGCGTTTTTATTTTTACTTTCTTTTAATTCTTACCGTAGCAAGCATAGTAGTGAATCGGAATCATCATGAATTGTCGATAAAACCATCAATGCTTCCCCTGCCTCGTGAATTAGTGTAAGAAACTCGAGGCAGCCAGTCTTTTAACCTATATCTCCAGCAATAGCCGAACACGCGTTTACGTTGCTGTGCAGGTATATTTTCCATATCCGAGGATTCTAGTACGGGAGGTACCAGGGCAGCATTTCAATAAATCCAATGCTAACTTGGTGGTGAGCTACATGGTGCGAGGAGTACATGGTTTGCAGTACAACTTGGGGGTTAAAGTTTAAGAGGTAATAAAATGCGTAAAATTTCACAAACTGGTGTGTTGGCAGATATGCGTCTTAAGCATTGAACAAAAAGCCCAGCAAAATTGTAATTACTGAAGCTATGCCACCCCTAAAGGAGACGCGTTCGTCAGTGCGCTGCAACGTCACTAGTCCCGATATGATCCACGTTTCCACAAAACTCGTCGAAGTCAACCAGTATTGTGCCTTTCAGACATTTCGGCAATTTAGATCACCTGAAGTCGCAATAGGGGTAAGGTCAATAGCTTAAATTAACAGGCATGATGCAGCGAAATAGCAAAGTCTCATTATGTGGTGCGGATCTATCAATGAAGCTATCTGCTTCCGCAAAGATTCCGAATGGCAGATATATGTTTGACATTCAGGGTGTCCCCCTTGCTGCACCAGCTTATAACAGGTTTTCAAGAGACTTGCACGGTCCTATCCTTTATCTGAATTCCTCATCGGAGTCCAATGAAGACACTGACAACCTCTCTTATCAACAGGTTTTGAATTAGCCATTTACGAAGGACTGATACTACCTAAAGCAGTTTTCCCTACTCAAAGAGGGTCCAACAGGGAACGCTGCCACACAGTCTGATGGGCCCGTGATTCTCCAATCTGCAAGGCAAACCGCTCCTGAGACACTTTTTTAACTGTAACGTGGATATTTTCCAAGATGCGACGGCTGACCGTCGCCTCCGCCATGTGGATAACGGATGTCTATTTGGACCAGTTGTAACTTGAGGCGAAGGTTTGTTGTGGGTCACTATCTGTAAATGGTCACTATTGTGAACCGTCGCTTCGTCGTTATTCTTTGGGTGGGCGGCGCCGCGGACTCTGCCCATATTTCGCTTGATACTTGTATAGAATCATCTGTACAGGTGGGATTAGATAAAGCAAGAGCCCGCCATGGTGATATAATCAGAGAAGAATTTTCCCCTGACTTCCCAAGCGTCCTAGGTAAGCACCTTGCCTTGTTATTGTGGATAATGCCTGCCACTGAACACAGACCTTCGTGAAGTGAGTGTTCGTTTGGTCAGGCCAAGAGTGACGAGTGGTAGTTAGAGTGTATTTTAGTTTGACCTTATTAATAGGGGATTGTTGGTCGGAAGGGCCTTGTGTGTAGAGTGCTAGTCGCATTCCGACACGATTTCCAGCCGGAGTTATACTCCGAGGCCCGCGTAAGAGAATCCACAGGGTTAGGTAACCTTCGTCTGCTGGTGCCACGAGACTTTGAGCGTGTGAGAGAGTGTTTGGATGTACAGGCAGAGGCTCATGCCTGTAGCGTCCGTTTATATTTGCCTACAGCGTAACATTCGCCTAACGTTTCGGAAGGCGTATTGTTGTGTGCGGAAACTCGCTCCTACGTTGGCGAAAGTTCAGTGGATTTCTACACAACCTACGACCCTACCATTTGCAAATGATTCAGCCTCAGTCCGATGAGGAGACTGAAGTCCGACGAAGAGTGCTAAAATGGAGCGCAATATATATATTACAACACAGTATTAGCAAAGAAATAAGGTACAACCGATATATCCATTAAAATTGCGCAGGGTTTTTTGTATTCATCGCCACTCGCTCGCTATTTGGGCACTGCACCGCTCCCGACGACGTAGCCTGCTGCCTTAGCTGCGGTGTAGTCTGCACTTCGCAATGTACCACGCAGACTTGTTAAATTGGTGGCAGAATAAGAAATCGAAATTTAACGCTTGTTCCACAACGGAACTTTCGTTAGTTCGACGTTCAGGAGGCGGGAAGTGATGCAAACATCCGTCCGCCAATTGACAGAGAAGCCATCAAGCGGCAGCAAATCAGGCTCATTCATCTTAGGCTTATGTATGAAGTGGCGGAACAAGAACTCGATAGTAAGTTTGTTGTTCCAACATCTCGCACAGTAATTGGGTGGAAGAAGGACTTGTGGTCGAGATTGGAAAATGAAAAGTGAGTGTGATTGTGTAGCGGGCTGCGTAGCAGTGCACGTGCACAGAGGAAGACGTACGACTTCACGAGTCAGTGTCTTAGGCTTCCAGCCTTCGGTTCTCTACAAGAACCAAGTACAGTCCCGTAAGTAGGACTCGCAGAGTCAGTGTCCCTTAAAACAAGGACTACACAGATTAACTGCAAAATAGAACTGAATTGAATTGTTTATCTGACCTTTGCTGTAAATATATAGACTAAACTATGTGGCATAGTTAATCTAAGAGATATGTAAATGAGTGGTGGAGAGCCAATGGCTACAGAGTCAAAACTCTACACACAGTTAAGAGTTTTGTGCAACCTCTAAAGTCAACGCACGGGCGTGACTTCCGTGTAACCCCGTTACAGATTGAGTTAGTGCTAGCTGCTTTTCCTGGCGCTCTCTGTCCTGCGTTCCTGTCCACTAAATCTCCTGTTCTTGTCCTTGGTGCCAGTTCTGAATAGAGACGCGCCCACCGCTCTCAAACACACACTAGCTTGAATACACACGAGTCGTACGATTGTACGCACAAATATGTACGCACATGTCCGAGTCGTACGATTGTACCCACACATATGTACCCACACCCGAGTCGTACGATTGTGCTCACGCAAGCATGTGACAGCACACTCGCCAACAGGCTGACCGCCTTCCCAGCGCCTCATCAGCCTCTTTGTGCAGCGAGCACCGGCATACTCTCTTCCACTTCGTGTGTTACCAGCGCACAACCCAGCGATGTTCTTGTTCGTCAGTTTGGCGCTTGGGCCATGTGCTCAGCAACGCGTCTCCCGCCTTTGTCTCCCAGGTAATGTCGCAAAAACTGATTAGTTACAGTCATTAGAGCTGTCTGGGCTTACACACGAGTAAATACAACTTGCTAGACACCCCAATATTGTATTGGTGTTCGAGCAGTCATGGTGGTCCTCACGCTCACAAACGGAGCACTGCCACAGCATCGGTAGCTCCGGATTAACACAACACAAATGCGCACTCTATTGGATGCTGGTTGAGTTGTCTTGGTTGCAGGAAGCTCGCTGGTCTTACACGGAAAATCGAAGAATGAGCACGCTCTTCTTTCGGCCTGAATCCGTCGCGCCGAAAACTTCTCCGCCTTTGACGTCGGGGCCTGTGTGTGCGACGAAAGTCTCCATTCAGTAACTCTTGTGCGTGCACAGTGTTTGGATCCCAATGAAATTCCCGTAAACGGCAACTCGGACGTCATCTGGATCCTAATTTCGAAGTAAAGCGCGGAAATTTGGGGTGATGGAGGCTGCCGACATGCTGCGAAGACTGTAATTCTTGGTTGCCCACAGCGGGGACTAAAGCAAGAATTTCTTCTGGATCTCGACCAGTAGAAAAAGTACTTTTAGAGCTTCAAACTTAGTGCTGGAACAACCGAAGCTCGGAATTTGCTCAAACTGCTGTTTGAGGCAGTAAAAGTACTGTTGCTGTAGCACTTTTGTACTGCTGGCTGGATTACTGTCGAGCTCTGCCTATCACAGCTCAATTGTTCGCTATAAAGCCAACCCACAGGATAAATTTGACATAGTCTTTGTATAGAGATTTTGAACCATGTGTCCGTCGCGACAAACAAAGATTTTTGTGCCAAATTCTATAGGTAATGGGAGGTTTTCAGACCCATACTGAAATCAATATAAAGTCTCGAATTTGTTCTAGTCGCTCAAAACGATAAGTTTTAGAGGTACTTTTGAAACTGCTATTTTGTCCACGAGGACAATGAGGGATATGAAAGCTGGTGCCATTTCCAAAAATCTAAGACAAAGCATTCTATCCATACCCTTCTGATCTGAGTTGCATTGATATTGTGGTCGAAACAGCATCGTAGAATTTTGATCCTTTATTTTGTCGTACAGCCAGGCTAAGTGGGGACAGTCATACGACTGTACACGCAAGCGTGTGACAACATACTCGCCAACATACACAAGCCCGTGGCTCACTCACTCACTCACTCACTCACTCACCACTCACTCACTCACTCACTCACTCACTCACTCACTCACTCACTCACTCACCACTCACTCACTCACTCACTCATATCTTCGTAAAACCAGAGATCTAGTAACTCACAACAAGCTATAGTATGTGCCCCAGTTGAATGTGTAATTTTAGCAAGTGCGTCTCATTTTTTAATATATAAATCAACTGCGTGGATTACCTTCATGGAGACAGCTTGGCCGAGTGGTTAAGGCGATGGACTTGAAATCCATTGGGGTAACCCGCGTGAGTTCAAACCTCACAGCTGTCGAAGTTCTTTTGCCGCGATGGACGTGGCCGTTCAGTGTGGATGGTGAACTGTGCGCTGTAAAAATCATCGCTCGTGAAAGGCTATTGTCACCACCTTCAGGTGTTGGTGGAAGGAAGCGCAGCAATGATCTTGTCCAATGACCAGATGATCAGCCATTCATGTTCTTTGTCCAGATTATTGACAGGGCTATTTACAGAATGTAGTCCAAGTTGTTGCGCGGATAGTAGACTGTGTATACGACACCAACCGGCTATCACCACATTTGACGAATGTATTGTGTCGGCCTCGTCAGTGTTGGCAGTTGGGACTTTCTATTTAGCCAATGGACCGGCGAAACACTGTTTTGCTGACCAGTTTTGGCCAAACGGCAACATACACTCGCAGGTAGCTGCGTTTACAGCAATTGATAGTACTCTCATCACAAGCACGGGGAGTTTGCTTATACTACGTTCGGCCGCAACTAACTCCCAATATTCCCATGGGCAATCAGGATATTCAATTGCAGCTGCATGAGTAAACCGTCCTTTCAACAATGAAAGACTGTCACGACGAATCTCACCAATATCTTTGGTAGCAAACATGCGCCGGTAGTAGTAAACTGCTATCTTGCACAAAGAGCCAATACCTGACACAACTGTGTCGGGCAACATGTGCACTCTCTCGACGTACATGAGATGCAACACTAAACAAAGCATAAACAGCGACCCGCTCGCATTTTCGCCATCGGGAGTTCAACACATGTAATCAGTGTATCTCGGTGAATATGAAAGTGAACTTTGTAAATCAAAAAGAAAAACGATATCACCGGCCGTGTTTTCATCGTGCTGGAGTCTGTAAGGTGCGTACGACAGTGGTGCAATAACAGCTTCAGCGTTGTCAAGGTCTTCCCAACAACATTGGTGGCCACGTTAGCACCGCAAGGTCGGGAAGTTGCTGCAGTCACGATATTGGCGATAAAACAATTGCATTGCTGACCTCGCACGCAACAGCGACCCAGAGCACCCTTGCATCGAGTTCCTGCGTGTCTCGTACAGCGTCCGCAAGCCCAAGTCCTTCCCAAAGAATTCTTCATCAATTTTAGTAGTCGTGGCAGCCAGTCCGATAAAGGCGCGTTTGAAGTGTTCACAATGGCAGCTTTGTCCGGCTACCTTGGAAAACGATGACTTATGCCAAGCAAGTTATCCTTGTCGATATTTTCGACATATCTGAAAGGAAGTTGGTCCAGCCTTTAGTGCGTTTCTGCATTAACTTTGAGCAATATTTAGCTTTTCTCAGCCTGACCCCTTACAAGACACTTCAATCATTTGATGGGGCTGGGTGTGGCACCAAGAGGCTACACCTACAGGGAATGCAGGTTCTGCAGGGCTGCGAACAATGAACTGGGCACGTCACCGCCCAAGCCACTCGTCGGAAGACCACGCAACTACGTCAGCCATCTTAACAAGTGCGGTATTACAAGGCAAGACACCTCCCTGCAGTGTCACCAAGCACACCGGATGATACAACTGCCGCAATATCTCACGAGGCAAGTCCTGCATCCACGGAAGAAAACCCTGTAGCAACTCCAACGTTGGTGGAGACACGGTCGCAGATTACTGGCCCTTCGCGTGCGCATCGTGTTGGTGATGAAAAAGCGCTCGTCTCCGAAGGAAGGACTGAGGTCTTTATTTAGCAAAAAGCGGAAGTTTCCAGAGCAGACGTGAAAGAAGTTGAGCGTTTTTGGATAAAAATAACTAATCCTAACCGTAATCAAATTAAAAATTCAATGGAATCTTTAATACATCCTTTAATTTTATTATGAAAATATAACCCCACGCTGACAATCACGTTGCCGATAGGTTTACCAAGCAACCATCTACACAACGATTCCTGGATTTGTTGTGTTCTGGAGTGACGGATGTACTTCTTTCACGGCGAACATTGGTGGCAGAGTTCTTACAGAGCATGCTACGCGAGGGCCCTTCAGCTATCTTGCATCCTGCTAAACCTGAGACTGTCGTTTCGGCTAAATCTAACTGTCCTGGTCATGTTGTGACGAAGCGTTAACCCGCTCTGGTAAGTGCAACTACATGGAGGAAAGCAAAGCTCTAGACTGTCACACGGTAGCGAAACACATTTGCAAACGCGCAAGCAAGGACATTGATGTGTCCAAGAACCCTCACAAGAAATTGCTGATTTATCCGAAGGAAAGAATAATCATTGTAGACACTGCAAGCAGCTCAACAATGTTCACGTCGTCACCAAGACAGCATCGGCTACCCGATGAAGAACGTGAGGCTAGCGAAAATGAAGATCCTGGTGACGACGTTGATGGGGGTCCATCAATTTGGCTGCAGGAAGAACATTTTGACGAGGTCCTGGATGACAGCGAGATTAGTGCTGGATATGAGCAAGCTCACCGCAATGGATCGACGGCGTCGCCAATGGAAGGGTCAACAGTAGCGACAGAATCGAGAACAGCAGTGACAGGGTCAGAAGGATAAATAGCAGCGATAACGGCAGTGTTCACCGAGTGGGAAGAAATTACTGACGCACTTAAGCCGCCTCTTTCACACGAACATGTAACACAACAACAACAACAATACCCCCAAGAAGCTACGATGCTACCGATTTGCGCGGTCAAAAGGCGAAACTGTCGGAATTGCTCAGGTAGATAATCCATCTTTGATAGACGTAGTCGTTGTTCGATAGCTGCACAAATGATTGTTGATCTCTGCGGTTTTGAAAATAATTATCATGCCTTAACCTTTAGCCAGGAGGATCATGCCAATGCGCTGATTTATTGGTTACTTCGTTGGATATTATATCCTTAGTACGTAGCACTGTTCTTTTCAGTGACAGAGGAGTTCCACAAGGGAGAAGACTTCATGACGTGTCTGCTGGCAGTGGCAACTGCTAGTGTGGTTGAGGAGATCACCAAGATCTTGTTGGCCAAGTGTCCGCAGGCGCGTGTGCCGGACGTCGCGAATGCCAGCACATCGGGTACCCCGACGACTCGGGTATTTTGACGCCGCGTAAGTACTGCAACACGAGACTGATCGCCGTGCGCGACAACATCAAAATCTGGACTATATCTCCGTACGAGTGTGGCATAGCGGGATTTATCAAAATCCGCTTCCACTGCGCCCAGACACCGACTAACGGAGGGGTCCTCCGATATCCGTGGGATGCTGAAGTGTGCTCACCTTGTGTACCCGACGGCGGGCTGGATCTGCTCTTCAGGTGCTTCGAGGATGCTTGATCTGTCAAGATCGAACGTCTTGGCGGGACGTGGGAAGTCAGGAGCAGCGCGGGAATCTTCACTCTGCGTCCTTGAATATTGGCCAGACCAGTAATCGCTTGGATCTACTTGGATCTGGGGCCTGGATCTTGGATCCAGGTGGGGTTGCCTTGAGGGGTGTGTGGTCTTCTTTTCCGTACTTGAACGCTTCCAATAGCGTGATCTTGGGGGGTTGAGGGTCGATCGGTCGTCCTGGCCAAGTAGTAACTCCAGTAGACCTTGGATCTGCACTTGGTACTAGTGGATCCAGACTGCGAGTGGATCTGGCCAATATATTATCCAGATCACCCGAGCGCTGCTTGATCCGCGGTGATCCCGACGTAGCTGGACTGGGCCAATGTAGATCCCGTGGTCTTGAGCGCTAGGAAGGGCACTTGTGGTGTACAAGGCAAATTCGACTCTGTATTCAGCAAATTATGGTTGGATCCTATCCTAAAGTCTATCTTATCGCCAGATCTATGTTACCGCACTGGATATCTTCACTCTTTGGGCTCGTGTCGTGCCAGATCGATGGCTGGGGCGTTCCACGAAGTGATCTGGGCCCGGGGTCCTGGATCACTTGGATCCACTATGAATCTCTTCGGATCCAGTATGGATCCCTTCATGTTGGCTTCCCATTCGCTGATCCGAGATTCTGGGAAAGTGCTTCACCACAACCGCCTCCTGCCTGAGGTTGCTGCCCTCCGACGGCATCACGTCAGGCACCATTCGAGAATCATCCCGCTAGTCCTCAAGCCCATGGAGCCCACCTCGGAGAATGTCGGCCTGCCTGGCGGTGGCACCCACGACCCTCCTGTTGTCGCGAGGTGCGACACGACATCGCTAGAGTCCGCTGTTCCACCTCAGCCTGTGGATCTGCCAGCTACGCCTCCACCTGACGCCGAGATCCTGCTGGGGCGCCGCATCTGGGAGCTCTCCTGTCTGGGGAGGTGGCGGACGATCTGCAAGACGAGATCCATCGGTTGTCTCGTGAGGTCGACGTGATGGAACGCCAGCGGGTCGAGGCCCGCCGGGCCTTCGTTAGTACAGAAATTTCCTCGCTTCAGGGACATCTCCACGTTCGGGACGAAGAGATCTCCCTCCGTCTGCGTCAGATCGATCATTTATGCCGAGATCTGGATCACGCCCTGACCGACTGCCACGATCTCCGAACCGACTTGTTCCGTACCTTTGCAGATCGGGATCGCTTACAAGATGCTCTCGACACGGCAGAGGAAGATCTTCGCCGCCGTGAGTCCCAGATCTATGGCCTAGAGCGAGAGCGGGACGATGCGCGCTGTAGCCAGGAGGCGGCTGAAGCCGCGCTAGCACGCTCGAGGCCCTCGCCAGCTGGCTCCCGAACGTCGGCCGATGACACTACGGTGCAATTGGTGGCGGCCTGCGCGGTTGCAGACGCGGCAGAGCGCGAGTTGTCTGAGCTAACGGCTGCCAATGCCCAGTTGTGCCGGGATCGCGACGCTGCCGTCACTTCTAATCGTCAAGCGCATCGGGACCTAGTACAAGCCCGATCTGACCTCGCAGCCACTGTCCGAGAGCGCGATAGCCTCCAGAGCGAGATTGATCGCCTCCGTACGTAGCTATAGTTCTTTGGATCCGATCGTCGTTGGCCCATACTAATCATGGTACCTGTCTCTTCTTGTAGAACGTGCTCTCGTGGAGGCCAACATATCGATCGGATCCCTGGGTCGCGATGTGGCAGATGCCCAGACCCAGCGCGATACTGCCTGCCGTGATCTCGAGTCTGTCGAAGCGGAGCGAGATGGTTTGCGTCGGAATATGGCCGCCGTGGCCTCGCTGGTAGGGGCTGCGCCGGGTTCAAAACGTCCCAGTAGCTCCGATCTCGCTGGAGCTCCGCCTGCGAAAACTGTCCGGCTCACCGGATCGTCCGTCGGATCTGGACCGGGTACCGTCCAAGATCCCAGCCCGCATTCGCCCCCACCGTTCGACTCGGCTGTCGCTGATGACGAACACGTCGCCGGAAACCACGATGTAGCAGAAGTCGATGACGATCAGGGTGGGTCCGGTGAAGTCGAAGGTGACGATCAGGTTGGATCCCGTGACGTTGATGATGACTCTGCCGGTCCCAACACGGAATCTGGTGGGGTAGATAGTTCGTCAGATGAGAGTGAAGCTCATGATGATGCTCAAACGGAAATTCTTCCGGCCGGAAGGGTGCATCCTGGATCTGAGGAGGAAGATGACGTTGGCAGCGACTCCGATGAGCAGATCTTGATGGCCAAGGCCCGGTCTCGAGCAGAAGGTCGCCGTTCGTCCGTCAGTGAGGTTCCATCTCCGTCTCCTAGTTCTTGCACTGTCGCGGACGTCGAGATCGCGCGGTCCGATTCGGATCCGGCTGCCGCTCCACCTGCGGACGCCGGATCACTCCCCACAGCCGTTCCCGCTGGCTCTGTTGCCACGGCTACTTCCGGGTCTCTGCCTGGATCCCCTGATGGCTCACCCGGAGGTTCTCCTCCCGGATCCCCCCAGATCCCCTGATGTCGCTCCCCTGTACCGCCGGTGAATCCATTTGCTCCGCACGCCGAATTTATTCCGGGGTTCAACCGGCCTCGCCGTTTCTCGTCTACAGAAGTGGACCCATGGGATGCGGGCTTCCTCAGCTCGATCCAAGTCACTGGGATGATCCCGGCCACTCTAGTTCGTCGGTTTCCGCTGAAGCCTGGCTGGATCTTCCCGACCCGGGCTCAAGTTCCGGCCGTCATTGCTGCCCAGTACAGCGAATACCTCATTACACCCGCCAACGTTAGTGCGCTGCTGGCGGGTGCTCCTTGGAACGTTCTACGAAACCCATCGTCGCCGCTGACCTTCGATCTGGCGGCTCATCGCCGTGCTCGTACAAGTCTCGCTGCTGCTGTGGATATGTATTTGACACACGAGGCTAGAGGTCGCCAGGCCTATTGGGAGTCCACCCATTTCCTGCCCATTTCGAAGAAATGAGACGTGAGCATGCCAGCCTAGATATCTATTACAAGGCCCGCAAGCAACGCAGATCGCACGCTGGACCCCGTTGGATCCAGTTCATACAGCGTTTACTGGTGGCGATGCGAGATGGCTGGTGCGATGTGGATATCCTGTTGCACCCCTTCTTCCTACACTTCCCCGTCCAAGCGAAAACGTTGTTTGGTATCCAGGCCACGCAGCACACTTGCTGGCTCGCCCTGCAGGTGCTCCCGGTGCTGCCCGACGTCCTGCCCAAAGTTTACCCGCCGATCTCATCGAGGCCTTGACCGAGTGCGACCGAGTGGATCGCTGGCGTAACCACTATCGTGACAGTCCGGCTCACCACCCCGCGCGCTCTGTAGCTCGACTCCCGTTCCGCTTTGACGCTGTCGCCCGCGACCCGGATCCGTGATCTCACGCTCTGGCCCTGGATCGAAACCATTCCGGTCGGGCTCCGTCCGGATCCGCCTCCGGTCTCATGGTTGCGCGTGGATCCAATACCCTGAGCTACTCTGCGGTAGTTTAATCTCCACGTAATTGATTCTTGACCTTTATTCCTCCATCCCATCGTTCGCTTCCTGTTGAATGGTCAACTGCACTTGGATCCGAGCTTGTCTGATCATAGTGCGTTCGGATCCACATGCAAAATATGCACATATACAACCCTGTTCCTCCAGACCTGCAGCCAACTTGCAGACCTTTTCAACCAACTCTTCAGCAGAACGACCACCTCGTCCTGCCGGATCCAGCCGCTATGCCCCTTCATATGACTGCATCACGCCAAACCGGCTTCGGTTTGCTCGCTGGCGTAGAAAGTCATGCAGTAAGGCGCCGCAGTTGAGATCCGCTTCATCTACCCAGGACGGGTCTTCGTATCCCCGCCAATGTACTAGGAACTCGCGTTGGATCCTGCCATATCGGGTCCGGCGGCCGGTCCGTACATCCGAGATCCGTTCTACTTCGTACTCATCCGGGTCTAGGTCCCGAACCCAACTGTCTTCAGGGAGCAGAGCTTCGTCAAAATCGAGTCGATCCGTGTCGTCCACGGTCAGTCGGATCTTGGGACGATCTGGAAAATCCTTCACTCTCTTGAGCTTGGACACATGGACTACCGGGAATATATTGTACGCCGTGCCGGCGATCTCAAGTCGTAGCGAGTACTCGTTGATCTTTTCCGCTACCCGGAACGGGCCATGCCACATGTGGGCCAATTTCTTCGCGTATCCTTCCTTGACGCGATCCAAGTACAACCAGACCTGTGATCCAGCTTCGATCCCATGTGATCCGACTCCTTCGTTGTGCAGATCAGCTCGATCAGCTATCGCTTCCTTCAGCTTGTTGTTTACGTGCTCCCTAGCTCGCGAATAGTACTTCTGGATCCGATATCGCCACCTGCGTGGATCCCGATCTCGCCTCCGCGTGCTACCCACTGGCAGGACCGCTTCCAGCGTGGATCTAGGGTCCCAACCGTGTACCAAATAAAATGGTGTGTCGCCGCGGACCCGATCTTGAGCCGTATTAATTGCAAACGTCAGTCTCTCCGCATACTCATCCCAATCGCGTTGATCCACGTCCTGCACGTACATTTTCAACGATCTGGTCATCGTTTGCACCATACGTTCCGCTGTGCCGTTTGCCTGCGGCCGATAAGCCAGCGTGGCACGCTGACGCTGTCCCATGATTTTGTTATACGCGCGAAAGAAATCGGACATAAAACCCGGCTCCCGAACATGCCGGATCATCTCGCTGGCGCCAAATCTGCGGAACACACACTCCTCATATGACTCTGCAATAGTCTGGGCCGTCCTGGACGCGCTCGCCTTAGCTATCACATAACCCGTGAATAGATCCACCCAGATCAACAGCTCCGTATTCCCTTTGTACGACTTAGGCAGTGAGGGTATATGATCCATCGCAACGACCTGGAACGGGTACGTCGCGTGCACGTTTCCCGGTGACTCACCACGGATGGTGGGCCTTCCTTTCCCGGTCTCGCAATCAACGCATTCACCGACATATCGCTGAACGCTGCGATATAAGCCTCTCCAGTGGAAATGATCCCGGATCCGTTGATATGTCCGGCCGATCCCTTGGTGTCCGCTCTCCAAACTCACATGGTAGTGGTACAATATGTCGCCCTGAAGTGTCTCTGGTACTACCAGCCGCATTAATCCGTCTCGATCCACGTCAGATCTCCGATTAGGGGGCAGTAGAACAATAGATCCTGGTCATCTACCTCATAATCTGTAGCGATTTTGCTGTACGCTGTAGCTTCGTCCTGCGTTAGATCCACGAGATCCCTGTTGAGATACTTCTTAAAGTCTCGGATCCATGCCTCTTCTTCCTGTGCCTGGCGGATCCGGTCAATCCGCAAACCACGAACCACCTCTTCTTGTAGAGCTGGCGGGCTGGATCCGCTTCGGACGTTGGATCTAGTCACAAACGGCATGATTCGTGCAACCGGGGACTCTAACTGCGGGGACAAGATCTCGTCCAGCCTGTTTAGCGTGACCAGATCTTGGATCTTCGCCTCCCCGTCGACAATCGTTCCTTGCTCTTGCTGTAGCGCCGCACTTGCCAGGCTATCCGCGCTAGCGTTCAATCTCGTTTGACATGCACCAGTTCATGATCTGGCCACTTTCGCAGTCGATCCATCACCTTTTGCTTCAACAGGGTGAGACCAGGGGCTTTGCATTCAATCTCACCTCTAACCTGGCGGATTACTAGATTGGAATCGCCACAGATCACCAACCGTGTTAGATCCCGTCCACGGAGTAGATCCAGCCCCAACAGAAAACCGTTATACTCTGCTTCGTTGACGGTGAGCCCTTCAGAGAAGCTGGATCGAGCTTCCACGACGGCCCACTCAGGCAACTTCCATAAGATCGCGCTGTAGGCGCTTCCACCGCGCTTGACTCGAGCTGATCCGTCAAAACTTACTACCAGCAACTCTTCTTCGGCCTGGATCACTGGGATCGGTACTTGGATCTTGCGTTTAGACTCCTTTTTAGGGGCTATGGCTGCAAGGGCTTCGTCGACACTGGATCTAGGGGTAATGGTAGCTGCCAGAACACCGAGGATCTCGTCTTCTCCTTTAGAGGACTTCGTGATCTCGAGTGTCCATGGCGACAAGATCGCCGCCCACTGCCCCAAACGGCCTTGGAGCCCAGGTGATCTGAACAACCACGCCAGAGTCGAGTGCCGAGTAAGGATTTTGACCCGTCGGCCTACAAGCATGTTGAAACCTAGATCCAACATGCGTAAGAGCGCTAATATCTCTTTCTCAACCACGTTGTAGTTGATCTCGTTAGATTTCAGCGTCCGACTGGTGAACAGAACTGGATAGTACACCTGGTCATGTTCTTGTACTAATGCCGCTGAGATTGCCCACTCACTGGCGTACACGATCACCACTGGGGTAGATCAGAGTCAAAATGACGCAAGATCGGCGCCGTGACAATTCGGTGCTTCAGTGCATCAAAAGCCCGCCATGCTCGGAGCCACCGGTCATCTGAGCTGGCCGAATCCCTCACATCCGGGTCGGGATCCCTTCGATCAATGGTTGGATCCGTCGAGTCCTTATCGACCAGAGCTTGGATCCGATCGCGAACGCCATCTCTACTTAGTTCAGCGAAGTCTATCTCCCTCAGTTCGTACAGGATAGCGGCGTAGATGGCATAATCCTCCATGAATCGGCTGTAATAATTCAGACTGCCGAGAAAAGATTGCATGGATCTGAGAGACCCAGGGAACGGCAAGTCCACTAGCGCTGAGAGATCCTTCGGACGCGCCTCCAGACCTTGGCCAGAGACTTGATGCCCTAAGTAATCCACCTTCTGCAGTCCCCAAAAACTCTTCACCACACTAATTGACAGATTCCACTCGTCACACGCCTCCAGCAAATCTTCAACACGACCACACAGCTGATCCCACGATTTCGCGGCCACCAGGATGTCGTCGATGTACGATCTGCGTCCCAGGATAGATGGTTTGCCTGGACTTTCCGGTTCTCCTTCCACGAACAGATCGACCGCCGGATCCGTGGGGTTTGTCTTCGAGATCTTCACAAATCCATAGAGTGCGTTGTCCAGCAGGCGTTGATAGATCTGGGGAGCGTTTTTAGACCAAATAGCATACGTAACCACTCAAACAGTCCGAAAGGGGTGATAAAAGCTGAAATCAGCCGCGCTCGGTCAGTCATCGACACCACCCAGAACCCACTGGCCATGTCCAGCGAACAGTACCAGAGTACCTTGTCTAGATCTTCGAGTAGATAATTGATCAGGGGCATTGGGTATACCATCAGCTTAGTCAGGCTGTTCACTAGCCGATAATCAATACATAGGCGGATGTCCACCCCTTCACACGTAAGACGCCTCCAGCAGCCGAGATCCGAGTGCTTTCAGCGATCCACAGTGCGAACAGCGGTACCTATCCGGTCGCTTGTCCTTGTCCAGTGGTCCTTGCGATCCACGCCCGTGAGCGTTTGGATCCGGTTGGATCTTAGCCTCTTGAGGTTTGTTTGAGGTAGGTCCGCCTCTTTCCGCGTCAGGTGGCCGCTCCGCGCCGAGATATATCTTGCGCAAGTCACCTTCCCCATCGGATCCATCGGACCCAGACTCGGACTCGGACTCGTGAGCGGCAACTTGGACTGATTTGACTGACCTCTTGGTTGAAGCGGCTGGAGCTGCTGTCGACGGCTTCTGACGTGTCTTGCTCGATCCAGTAGACTTCCTTTGACGCGATTTGGCTCTCTCACGGTCATGCAACACTTCTTCTAGGTCTTCGGCGCTCTTGAGCCGCAACAGCGTTAATTGATCACCAAGATCTGGATCGCCCAGAGTTTCGATGAAGTGATCTACATGTTCTCGCCGTTCCTTAGCTGATCCATCCTTGACCTTCAACTTTGCACGCATGGCCGCCACGCTGAGGCGGTCGAGGTACTCCAGGGGGATTCGTCCGACTTTTTCGGGCGTGGTAATACTGCCTTGCTACTGAGACTCCTCCACCACAGTACCGGACCTGAAAACTTCGTACGAGGTCACCCCAGTTGTTCCGGGCGGATCGGCCAAGTTGTCGATACCAGTTTCGGGCCGATCCCGCTAGCAAATTCCCTAAGATCAAGCATTTCTCGTCGTCAGGCGCTTGATCTCGCAGCAGAGCTGACTTGACCTTGCTTAGCCAGGTCAATGCACGATCTTCGTCGTGATCCTTGCCTGTGAACTCTCTTAGGTCCGAGATCGCCGAGATTCTCACTCTCTGTACCACGGGAGACCTGGATCCAGCCGTGGTGGTGGCTACCGCCGCCGACGCTAAGTTCGGCAACTCCAGATCATCTGGGTCGTATTCTCCATGCATGTTCGAGTCCACGGATTCCATCTCAACGTCAGGTGATCCTGACTCTGGCTTGAATGTAGTCACTTTGGGCGTCGCTATGACTTGTTGCTCTTGAAGGAATCGGCGCATCGCGGCCTGGAAGTATGACTCCAAACCACTAGCGGATCCAGCAGGATCCAGCCTAGCGGGGTTGCGATCCGATCGGGTTTCTGTCTTCACGTCACTTGATCCTTGTTGACCGTGCTTTAGGGCCTTAGCGCGAGCGGCCAACGACGCTGCGCCGGACGGGCCGAGTGACATACGTCGTGGTGCAGTTGAACTGTCAGATCCCATCTCAGACGTCGCCGACGCGTAGTCCGAAGACGAAGTGCGATACTCCGGCGCGTCGATCCGCAAAGAGCTGGTCAGGCTCATCTTCGGAGAGGTCTCCCCGACCAGGATCTTCAGTCTGTCGAATAGATCTAGCGTTGACTGTTGGATCATCGTTAGATCTTGGTCGAACAGGTCATCGGCGTCAAAAGATCCTGCCATTAGATCCGCTTCCTTCAGCAGTTGGAGTAGACCCTTAGCTATCACCAGCTTGTTGGATACGACTTGAGGAGCGGTCACAGGACCTTTAGCGCTCCAATCTGCTTCGGTTGAACGATCCTCATGACTGGATCCAGAAGCAGGAACTTATTCAACTCCTTCTGGTGATACGCTCGTTCCAGCGAGTCTTCCGTCCAGATTCCGGTTGGTCCACCTCGATCTTCGGTCTCCGACTCCGGAGCCTTCAGTTTCTTGCGTGTCGACTTGATCTTCTTCTTTTTCACGGTGGATCTGGACGTTGGTTGGTTTGTGAGTGTAGTCGGGTCAGGTTTAACCTTACCGACTTCACTCAGCGGATCTCGATGCGTATCGAGATCCGCGGGGTCCCCGAAGGGACCTGGGGAGGAACTTGAGGTTTTTCTTCCAGATCCAGGTTTGGATCTGCCTCGTTTCCGTCAACAGAACTCCTCCCAGGGCTCTGTTGATCCGTGGATCTTGCTTAATTCAGCGGCGTCGTCGTCGATCCATGCTCCGATGACGCTTGATCTCCCGATTCTACCTTGATCTTTGCATCTTCTGGGGACTCACGGTGAAATCCCGAGTCACCCAAAGATCCGGCACGCGCACCATTGTGGTGTAGCGGGATTTATCAAAATCCGCTTCCACTGCGCCCAGACACCGACTAACGGAGGGGTCCTCCGATATCCGTGGGATGCTGAAGTGTGCTCACCTTGTGTACCCGACGGCGGGCTGGATCTGCTCTTCAGGTGCTTCGAGGATGCTTGATCTGTCAAGATCGAACGTCTTGGCGGGACGTGGGAAGTCAGGAGCAGCGCGGGAATCTTCACTCTGCGTCCTTGAATATTGGCCAGACCAGTAATCGCTTGGATCTACTTGGATCTGGGGCTGGATCTTGGATCCAGGTGGGGGTTGCCTTGAGGGGTGTGTGGTCTTCTTTTCCGTACTTGAACGCTTCCAATAGCGTGATCTTGGGGGTTGAGGGTCGATCGGTCGTCCTGGCCAAGTAGTAACTCCAGTAGACCTTGGATCTGCACTTGGTACTAGTGGATCCAGACTGCGAGTGGATCTGGCCAATATATTATCCAGATCACCCGAGCGCTGCTTGATCCGCGGTGATCCCGACGTAGCTGGACTGGGCCAATGTAGATCCCGTGGTCTTGAGCGCTAGGAAGGGCACTTGTGGTGTACAAGGCAAATTCGACTCTGTATTCAGCAAATTATGGTTGGATCCTATCCTAAAGTCTATCTTATCGCCAGATCTATGTTACCGCACTGGATATCTTCACTCTTTGGGCTCGTGTCGTGCCAGATCGATGGCTGGGGCGTTCCACGAAGTGATCTGGGTCCGGGGTCCTGGATCACTTGGATCCACTATGGATCTCTTCGGATCCAGTATGGATCCCTTCATGTTGGCTTCCCATTCGCTGATCCGAGATTCTGGGAAAGTGCTTCACCACAGAGCAGTATCGAACTTTGGCCGACGTGTCGTACGACTGTGAAGCCAGCTCAATTTCATAAGGATGCTACGAGCTTATTAGTCGCAAGCCGAAACAACAGTATGCAGTACGTTGGCGAAATTTGGTATACTGTATTGGTAGTTATAATAGCAGCTGTCATCGCAGGTGGATGATACTACCAACACATGCAGCTGTAATTTCCACCAGACTACATTTCTTCCCTGCAGGCATGTGATGCACATCCGCCAGACAATATTTCCGACAAGTCTGTGATTCCGTTGGAAGACACCCCTTTCGAGTTGGAGTATCGTTGATGATGACACGGACGATACGAATTTTGAGGCATCTGGTGGAAACGTGGTCTCAAAGCTACATACCACTTCGGTAAATCGTGCGTTAGGACACATTCAGAAGTATCGCGACGTGTTTGCAGTATGCCAGCGTCTAGCAGAAAGGGTCCAGTAAATTTAATGCCTGGTAAAATTATCTGAGAGCACTAAAAACTTCTGCGCGTTCAGGTGCTGGTATCCCAATGACAGCCTATAGTTGTGGAGCTGATAGAGTTGTTAGCGATCACAGTTATCTTAGTACCGGTGGCGATGAAGTTCGTGCTGATTTCACCAGCGACCTCACCAGCAATATCGACGACGCTGCTGAAGAAGAGAATAAAACCTCACCACTGGATGAGCTTCCGACAAAACCGTCCCTACACCATCCCGTGCATGTTGACCAGGAAGACGAAGATGGTGATTTTAAAGTAGTCGAAGTGGAGTGTCCTGCTATCATGTTGAACGAAGCAAGCCGGCCTGCCGGACGACCAAAACTAAAGAAGGCCGTAAAAAAGCTAAGAGGAAGAAAAACACCCGGCAAACAATTAAACTTGTCAAACTAATTATCAAGAAGGGTGGTGCAACGCTGAAGGATCTGCAGGATTTGGTTGATGCCAACTACTTGTCGAATGAGGCAGGAGGCAAATTTGATGCGATTCAGCCTAGGCTACAGTCAACCGTGTTCAAGTGTCCTAAGGCTCTTCTTGTCGACGGCAGCTCCCGTAACACCGTCGAGATGGATGCCCGCTTCGTTCTCCTGGGTAAATCGTTGGTGTTAGCTTCACCAACATATTGGTGGATTATAACCAATATTTGTACCAACATACTAACGTTTTATGTGCCGTTTTAGAACTTCATGTAATACGAAGTCTTGACTGCATGAGAAGTCTCCAAACGCGAGTTGCGTCAAAGGATGGTGTCATGCCTCCAAAAGAAATTTTTGCGGTCGTTATTTCGGGCATTGGGCGGTTTTATTTTGAGACGACAACACGATGCAAGAATGGCATGAATTATCGGGACGTGTGAAGAAAGTACGGTCGCTGATAGTTTGGATGGAGAAAAGTGACTGACTGTAATTCTCTCATTACCAAATTCAAGTCTCTGAACCTGTTCGGCTCATACTTTCTCCCTGTTCGAGATCTTACAAGATTTCAAGAGAAAACATGGTTACCAGACGAATGTATGTTTGCTGTCACAAACCGGACTGTTTAATGAGCCAGACCAGATCACCAAGGCATCGTCATCCATGTTGTCGATCCACTTTTTTCAAAACTTCCTACGGACGACCTAAGGGATCCACGTGCAGACCAAGCCGGCCACATCTTCACCAACTGCGTCGAAAACTCGATCGTTTTGTGCCCAATTTTACGAATAAAAATATGAATCATTAGTGTGAAGTTATATGCGATTTTCGCAAGGCGACGATTTGGATCTACGATCCAAAGGACAGCGAAATCTACCGACAAGAGGTTTTTGATAAGTCAGTTCACAAATTTCAGAACATGATCATTCGTGGAGAGCAGCTAAACGAGGAAATTTTCTATGGCTACAGACAGCGGGGTGGAACGCTTTGCGGAGTGTACGTGACACATTGGTTTGATTTGTATCTCCAAGGTGTATACGAGCGCGACTCGACACGACGCCAAGACGCAACTCTATCGGAGGATCGTATACAGCACCTAAGGTTTGAGTACGTTGTAAACTCAGTGAACTGAGCAGATTCGCTTTTCTAAATACCGAATGCTTACCGGTATAACGTTTTCCCTAGCTACGTTCGTAAAAGATCAAAATGACCCGGTTATAACAGAAAATGTTAGCAGCCATAGTTTTCACAACTAAAAACGTATGACACTATACTTCTTCCTTCCGCGGTGCAGCATTTGCTCCATCTTTTCGTCGCCATCAGCCATGTCTTGGTGTAGTGGAACTTGCAATGATAAAAACAGGAACGCGAGCACCTGCAGACTCACCGCAATGAGAGCGAGTGCTGCCACGTCGTAGCAGCGGTTTTCATAGTCCATGCCCAGCGTCTTTAGATAAACCTCGCCGTACACTGGCACGGCCGGATACCCAGGGGCGTCAAACTTTAGAATCAAACCCTTCAGCTCGTTGGTCATGAGGATTTCAAAGGCGTAGTTGAAGATCGACAAATGTTTCAGCCAGCCCACGGACGTCGGCATAGTCTGCGAGTTGAGCAGGAACCCGCCAAACAGCAGCATGATCAGCAGCACGACCGTGGCTCCGAGGTTCGCTGACCCCACTCGTCTCGATAAAACCCCTACAAGCAGACAAATGGCACCGGCCGACACGTTGAACAGCACCAGGGTGAGCGAGAAGAGCAAGAACCTCCCAGCCGAAGCCTGGAGGCCCATAATCCAGTAGAAAATACTCGCGAAGAGTGAAGCGGGAAGCACTCGAAGCAATAACGTGTCGAGTGTGGCTTTGGCGAGGAAGTAGCTGAACGCCCCATAGTACATGGCCCCAGTCTCTCGAAGGAAAATCGGACGCTCGCCGATGAACAAGTCCATGGAACTCATACTCGCGAACCCGAAGAACGTCAAGATAAAGTAAAAGGCTCCCATGCGATTCTGGAAGCCAGCGAGATCGTTGGTCACATGATTAAATATCAGTCCACCAAACAGCGCCAGGCCCAGACTCAGTGTGACGTGAAGCACCAACAGTGATTGGTGTCGAAGGATGTTCTGCGCTGTTCGACCAAAAGCACTCGAATCTCCACCAGGATGGACCGGGGCGAGATGTTCGTAGTAGTACTCTCCATCCCGTCCACGCATTCCGGTGGTGAGCTTCGAGGTGTTCCAGGCATTCCTGACCTTCCAAGGGTACTTGGTTCTTTGGGTGTCCCAGCAGCAACAGGAGACGCCAGCATATTATCCATCCTCGGGGTGTCTAGCGTCAAGTCTTCTTTCATGAACGGCGACGCCTCTGCCCGACTTGACACTGGACTACCAATCGTAAAGATCGGTTTAACATTTTGCAAGCGGACACGTGAGGCGCTGGGCACGGTCGTGGACTTTGATACTTTGGAGAATCATCGCGTTTCATGTGTGACCGGATCAGCGGAATGTTGGCCGTGTCCGATGCAATGTCCAGAATAAAGTCAGCAATGTTCTCGTGCTAGCCACAGTCATATCGAATACGTAAGTGCAAGAAATTAAGCAAACAAGAACAATGTTAACACTCACCTCGGGGCACTTGAAACCAAGGTCCTGGAAGTAGCGCTTGGAGTCCGCAGGCGCGCCACTGTACAGTAGCTTACCCTTACCGAGCAGCATGATCTTGTCAAGCGAAAGGAAGGATCGAGCACTGGGCTGATGAATACTCAAAACCACAATGCGTCCGTGTCCAGCCAACTCCTTCACCAGCTGCACCACGGAATGAGCCGAAGAACTGTCCAATCCAGACGTGGGCTCGTCCAGAATCAAAATCTGCGGCGAAGTCACGAGCTCCATACCGATACTCACGCGTCTCCTCTCCCCGCCAGATACGCCACGACTGCCACTGCTTCCTCCACCGTTTGAGCCAATGCGCGACTTCGCGACATGAGAAAGATTGAGTTCGGCGATCGCACGGTCCACCATGGCATTTTTCACACGATCAGACATGGATGGCGGAAGTCGAAGCTGCGCCGAGTACGAAATGCACTCACGCACTGTTAACGTCGAGTACAGCGAGTCGTCCTGCTGCACATAGGCAGCGATACGACGGTATCCCTTCGATCGCCGCTTTCCATCCAACAGCAACTCGCCTGAAAAGCGCGATCGCCCGTTCTCCACAGCAGCGAGCGCATTCAGCAGCGTCGTTTTGCCTGACCCGCTCGGACCCAACAACCCGAGCACTTGACCTCGCTCTACGCTGCCCGAAATTTTGTGCAGAACCCGCTTGGGCTCGGCCGATGGCTTGCCATTATCCACAAAGCAGCTAACGCGCCGGAACTGGAGCACATCGGCCGATCGGGGCGCGAATTTCAGAATCTCCGTTTCTACATCCTCGTTCTGCGCTCGACGAATACCAACCTTGAGACAACACGAGCACATGCACCCGCACAGCAAAATGCCGATAGCCAGACTTGCACACGTCACAATGGCGATCCACATTCCGCTAATGCCGCCACCGGAGCCCCCGCCGCTACCACTGCCCGAAGAGCTGCTGCTGCCACTGGCAGTGCGTTCGCAAGCCGAAGCTGTGCAGGTCGCTGACAACGGGATGGGCGAGCCCTCGATCACAATGGCCAGGTGGGTCAAATTGGTCACCTCGATCTTGGCGGGCTTGCCGCTCAGCGTGCTCTCCACGAGGGCCTTGGTGATGCTGGAGCACTGTGGACCGCATTTGCAGTCGATCTCCTGGCACTCTCCATTGGCGGCCCCCGTCGCGAACGCGCAGTTGGTGATATTGCAGTCGATGACGTGCACGCTGTGCACCGTTTCCTTGGCCTTGAAGACTGCGGCCGAGCAGTTGGCGATCCCGTCGGTGTTGCGGTCGCACTTGACGTCCAGCGCTCCGTCCGGGAAGAGCGCCTGCAGGTCGGTGGACAGCGTGCAGCCGTACGTCTTGGAGTCCGCATGGGCGTCGTAGCTGAGACCCGTGACGCAGGAGAAGCCGCTGCCGAAGCTAGCGCTGCACACGTCTCCGTTGCCAGCCAACGAGTCGGTGCACATGCGGCAGCCGAAGCCACTGAAGCCCTGGTGACAGTCGCATTGGCCTGTGGAGGCGTTGCGCTGCTCGTAGTGAGGGTCGCAAGGGGCGGCGGCAGCAGCAACAGCAGCAGTGAAGAATAAGGCCACAGCCAGCAGCAGCAGAGCGGCAGAGCGACGAGTCCGCATGGCCCAAGGAGAAGGAATGCCGGGTGGACCTGAGACTTGCAGACGTCAGTGTCGAGTGCGTGGACGGGCGGATCAGATTGGGCGGATACCGAGGGATGGCACAAGAGAACTTGTCGGTCGAGCCCAGCGCGCAGCTTGTCCATCAGTCCTACTGAACGCCACCACGCGCTAGCATTGCTGTGTGTGGTAGCTCCAAGCCCAAGGCCAAGACCTCCGTGTCGACGGTGTTCATTCGTGTATCAATCTGCTTGCCAGCCTCCGCCATTTCGCCTAGACAAGGAAGACTAACAGAGAACCATCGCCAAGGCCAAGCCATGACGATGGAGGGAGCTCCTGCGTATTCGTGCAGGCTACAAAGTTGTCGCCATAACTAAAAGCCTCTGACGTGAACTTTACTCAGCTGACGGTGGAGAATCCCTCAAGCGTGGAATAATCGATCAGCAGGCATCGAAGCGTGGCAGGTTGCCACCAGCGAGGGCGAAGTCGTGGAGTTTTCGGATACAATTGCAAACATTAGGTGTGCCCAGCCAGTTTCGTCTCAGCAAACAAATTCAAGCTCTTCTTCAGTAGCTCCAGACTGAAGCGCGTGCGTTCAAGTCGAAATGCTTGACATGGCGATGGCAATGCAGATAGCGCTGAGTATGCCGGACGCCACCGCACTGCAACGCGCGAGTATTACCTACCATTGTGATGTTCGTGGCGGCGTCAAGAAACGATTGACCAGTTCACTACGCGGCGGTCGACTGCCGTTGAAGTGTTCGACGAGTATTCCTTTTCTTGATGGCGACCCGACCCGACTCCCGCCAACCGAGAGCAACCAACAGCGCCAACTGCACGACTGACCTGTCAGGCAAATTTAATGATGCTCGTAAAAGGCATCGAGGACATGTGATTTTCTTTGGAGACACTGGAGGTGGAACAAGAAAAACAATGCAGTCCGCGGCGTGGGGATTTTCGTTTTGAATCCGTCAATTCCATGTACTGGTGGATCTGGAAAGTCTTGAAAGCTGGTCTGGTCGAGAACTCTTGCAAGTATTTGGAGAAACGGATCCAGCTCCACCGACATCACCAACTACAGCTTCAGTATCTGCTTTCGGGACCAGATCAAGTGTCCCGCGCGCGTACCGCATGAGTTTACGGACGGCTCAGAGTTACCGTCAACGCGTTGATTTGATATCTGCCCGCTGTTCTTCGCATGACTTATCCGACTTGCGGCACTATTTGCACATGTGCTTGTGATCAAGAAAACGTTATAGAATACGGCTATTTGCTTGTGATCAAGAAAACGTTATAGAATATGGCTTCGCGACCAGCTACATGTGTGTGGAGTGAGCGATTCCAGTTCTGTTCGTCCCGTTGTTTGAGTCGAACCCGAGCCCAAAAACAAAGAAAGCAAGGAGAGATGGTATCGGATGGGAAGCTCGAGACTGGCCAAATGATCTTCGCCATCAGAGATTGCTGCAGTTTACTCTGAGGCAGTGCCCGCTCCGTATAGAGCACTGTGACTGGCGCTGGAGTGCTGAATCCGAGGCTCTCACTCTTGAATTTGCCGACTCGCGCACAATGGGGTTACCGCGCTCCTCCGTCTTGGTGCTGGGATTGACGTTGCTGTCATCAACAATCACTGCGTCTTCGTCATCAAGTTCGTCATCTTCGCTCACTAGCAGCTCGTGCGACCCCGACTACGGACAACTCGACGCCTCGACAGGAAAATGCGAATGCCACGATGGATTCAGTGGCCTTGGATGCCGCATGTGCTCGTCGACAGATGCTTCGGGAGTAGCGAGGACAGCTGCAGCGCAACGTTTGGGGCCGGGTATTCATGTGTCACCAGGCTCAGCTACGACTCCAACAGCTTTGTCAAAACGTACACCTGCACGCTGTCTTCCGACCTGGAGGCACTTT